>ML825599.1:10081-42218 GCA_009831015.1 Picea engelmannii | reverse complement strand
GTATGCACAAGCTCTAACCTTTCATTCTTCTTTTCTTTTCCGACTCTGAGAAATCTGACTCTCTTTTGTTTTCCATAAACACAATGCTCGCAGAAGTCCAAATCAATTTGTTTAAGATCTGGCAACAAATTTCTTTTGTGAAGTATATGCATACCTTTATCACTCATGATGCCATAGTGCTGTATCCACCCCTGTAGGAGCTAAAGAGATAGAAGAGTCAATATTACCAGTACATAAATACAATGTACCTACCTTCTCTCCTTTCGCTATCACCAATGATCCTTTGATGACCTTCCACGTCTTATCTGGCAATGAGCATAAGATTAGAAGAGCCCTGACCTCATCATCAAAGTCCACTTTTACAGAACTTAGTTGATTAGTAACCGTATTAAAATCATTTAAATGATCTGCAACAGACCCACCTTACAACATCTTCATATTAAATAATATCTTCATTAGAAATACCTTATTGGATGCCGAGGGTTTTTCATACAATTTGGCCAATGCATCCATCAAACCGTTCGTTGTTTTTTCTTTCGACATATTGAAAGCCACCGACGCTGCCAGGCTCAGCCGTATCGTTCCTAGAGACTTTCTGTCAAGAATCTCCCATTCTTCGTCCTTCATGGCCATCGGCTTCTTTGCTACTCCGCCCAATGGTAAGAATAGATCCTTCTGATATAAATAATCTTCCATCTGCATCTTCCATAAATGGTAGTTTTGGATGTTAAATTTCTCGACCCTAAACTTTCCATTTTCCGACATTGCTCCCACTCGAACTAGGAACTCTCTTTTCATGCGAGTTACCTTTCGCTATGATACCAGTTGTTAGAAAAATAGGACCGCGGAGCAATATAATAAAGCAAATGCAGAAACAAAACATAGAAGATACACAATACAATAGAGACACAGATTTTCGTGGTTCACCCAGTGTGGACTATGTCCACCAGAGAAATTGCCAGGTCCTTCCTGTATTATTATCCAGCATATGAAGGGATACAACCTACAGCAAACCCGCTGTAACTTTCTCTTCTTTCTCTCACAGTCTCCTATCTCAGAATACAATATTCACCACCAACCATAGCCACAATACATTTCCCTCATAAAAGAGGGTTGCCTTCTAGGGAAAAAAACCCTAACATAATCTCTACCGTTAGATTTACGACCTTATAATGAACGGTCCAGATTTACAATGAAATTACAATATACATTTACAAGGCAATTTTTCCTTCGGGGGCTTCGCCCCCAAACCCTCATTGCGGGACGCTGTGATGCAGGAGCATCTACGACTTCATCAAGCGAGCCAGCGCATGGAAAGAGAAGAACAACTGGACAGCGCCATCACATACATTTTTGAATTACTTTGAAAAGATTGTTGCGCCGCCATTTGAATGAAGGCATTCACAAGAAGCGCACTTGTATTGTAATGCAGATAGGAAGGCATTTAATGGTTTTAATGCTGTTAGATAGGAATTAACTGTAGATTAGACAGTTTTGCTTTCAAGAGGGAAAACGGAATATAGGCACCATCCTTTGTAACATTGTATTATTATTCAGCATTAGCATTGAGATATTATTATCCTCATTCATACAGGAGCAAGAGAGAACAGAGCAGAGAGCTTGTGAAGAAACCCCATGTACAGATATTGAATTAATAGGAAAATCTTTGATTCAATTCCATGGATGTGTTTGATCTCTGTGTGTTGTTGATATTATGCTGTTGCATACTTGCTTCTTTTTATGCTTATCTTCTATATGCTGCCTATGTGATTGCATATCAGGTTTGTAACCTGAGAGAATGAGGGAATAAGTTCCAAGTGTTTCACTGTTCGAACCAGGAGATTCCTGCATAGAGTGCAGTCGAATTCCTCCGCATAGAGTGCGTTGAGGAGGTTCAATAGTGAAGCTCTTATTCTCTTCGACCAGAGTTGTGTTGGGATATTCGAACCGTGAAGGTGAAGTGCAGGTCGGATTGAAGTCTCAGTAGCAAGCCTGAGAAAAGAAAGGTCGGGGTTGCTGTGACTGTGAAAGCGCAGAACCTGGAAGACTTCAAGTACTGTTGGGAGTAGTTGAAGGTTGAGCACAGGGAGTGTGTGCAAACACTCTAGAGGAGTCTGAGTTAGTAAAATCTCAGGAGGGATAGTATCTTTGCTTCAGTTTCACAGGACGAAGTTGTTGAAATGGAGAACTCTTCAAGAGGAAGAGAATCGACGACTTGAATTTGTTGTGGAAAGTCACGAAATCCCGCAGACCGTTCGATCGCGGAGGAGTTACGAGGGGGTTAACTCGCAGGTACACGAGAGAATCCGTTTGTCATCGAACATCGGCATATCGGGGTTGGTAAGTGCAAGAGTTGCATGCATGTCGAAATCGCGAGTTGCGATTTCCCGATTTAATCGGAGCCGTCGATCATCGGAGGGACAGGTGGCACGAGATCCCGAGGAGTCGGGACTCGACACTTCGGCATTTTCGAAGTCGAAGGGAACACGGAGAAACAACGAAGCCCCGAGTTGCGACGGGTCCCACGGAGACGGAGCGGAGGACAGCACGTGGCATCACGCATCGGAGTTCGGGGTTTTGAAAGGTGAGTAACTCGCCACCTTTCATCTGCCAATTTCCCGATAGGGAAATCCCCGATACACAGAAGTGTTGACCGTTGACATCAGGGATCGAGATTCGGAGTTTCATATTGCACGGGAGGTGCACACAAGGTTCGCGAGTCCGCGAAACCCGATTTCCCGACTGGTGAAAGGGAGATCGCCGAGAAGAGCACTGTGGGTAAAAGACTTCCGAGGGAGTTAGAAGAGTTGTTAACTCTTCAGGCCGTGTTTTTGAAGGTCCTGGTGAGAGCGATCGTGCCGTCGAGGGCAGGTTTTCGTCAAGTGGTATCAGAGCCCGAAGATCTTGTCTGTATATTTCGAGCAAGGGGAGTGAAGGAGGAAAGGAAAGCACTCTGATACTCACGACTTGCAAGCAAGTGGTATCAGAGCCCGGAAAGGGGTTCTCTTTGCTACGATAGTAGAGAGAAGCAGTAACGAAATTCGCCATGCCGCCCAGGAGAGAGAGGCAGTCACCTAATCGTGAGGACAGAGACGCCCGAAGAAGGGGTAGGCCAACAGGTAATCCAGAAATGGAACGCCAAATACGAGATCTCAGGGCGAGACTCGAAGAGATGGAGACCACCAGAGGCGTGGATCTGGTACAACAGAGTTCAGCGATTCCGAGGTTGAAGAGGAAGCTGGACACGACGCCGAAGAGGTCTCAACAGAAGATGCTTCAACCGAGCGGTTGATCAGAGCTATCTCCAGGATGAGCTCGAAGACAAAGATGGACATTCCCGTCTATGAGGGAAGTCTAAACGCAGAAGAGTTGCTGGATTGGATCCGAGCACTCGACACCTACTTCGATTACGAAGACATCGAAGAGGACAAGAAAGTAAGGCATGCCGTCACGAAGTTAAAGGGACATGCAACCTTATGGTGGGACGAGCTGCAGGCAGACAGGCGTTCCAAAGACAAACAAAAGATCAAAAGCTGGGATCGGATGATCGCCAAGATGAAGGCAAAATTTATTCCGAGGGACTACCAGATCACTCTGTTCAGGCGCATGCAGAACCTGAGACAGAAGATGATGACGGTGAAGGAGTACACCGAGGAGTTTTACAGGCTCAACATTTGAGTTGGTCATCGGGAGAGTGATGACGAAAAAGTGGCGAGATACCTGAATGGTCTTAGGTATGACATTCAGGATGAATTGAGCATGGTTACCATCTGCACGGTTGAGGATGCGTACCATATGGCTCTAAAAGCCGAAGAGAAGCTGAACCGCAAGCAGGGACAGCAAGGGCGAGGCAGAAGTCAGCCCAGAGGCAAAGCTGTTTCCCAAGAGAGAACACAAAAGCCCAAGGAGGATTGGAAGAGGCCTCAGGGAAAAGCTGAAAGAGGTGGAACCTCACAGCAGAGGCAACAAATTTCTGAGCCGAGGAGATAGCAAACAGATCAGCAAGGAGATTACGCTGATGCCAATACATTTCCTCGTACCCGAGGTAGAGGAAGAGGCAGAGGAGGAGTTATCACATGTTTCACGTGTGGTAAAGACGGTCATAAAGCCGTGGACTGTCGAGAGAGGAAGATGGACAGAGGAAAATCTCACGTTGCAGAGGCACAGAGGCATGACGTGGAGGATGGAGACACTGGAAGTGGGAAGTCACTGATAGTGCATAAGGTCCTTTTGAAACCTGAGAAAGAGGTGGAAGACACAACTCAAAGATGTCGACTGTTCAGAACGACTTGCAAGACCAAGGGCTAGAAATGCAAGGTCATAGTGGACAGTGGGAGCACAGATAATCTCGTTTCGACCGAGATGGTGGAAAAGCTGGAGCTGGAAAAAAACAAACACCCGAGTCCATACAAAGTGACATGGCTGCAAAAAGGACACCAGGTATGTGTTACAAAACAATGCTTGGTCCAATTTAAAATGGGTGAATATAAAGATGAAATTATGTGTGATGTCATTCCCATGGATGTCTGTCATGTATTATTGGGAAGACCATGGTAGTTTGACAGAAATGTTGTTCATGATGGGAGGATGAACACATACACCTTGGAGAAGGATGGGAGAACACATACATTGCTCCCAGGGAAGGATAAGAAGGTGGAGCCGGAAGTAACCAGCACGATACTTCTCATGAGTGGGAAAGAGCTTCTCACAAAGCTGGAGAAGGATGAGGATCCACAGTTCTTTGTTGTCAGGAAGCCGAGAATTGTTCTGACAGGCACAAGAGTGGACGACTTGCCAGAGGAGATTCAGGAACTGCTTGGAGAGTTCGCTGATATCATTGTGGACGAACTACCTCGTTCGTTGTCACCGATGCGGAGTGTGAGTCACCACATTGACCTCATACCCGGAGCAAGTTTGCCAAATAAGGCAGCGTACAGGTTGACACCTCAGGAGAACGAGGAAGTCAAAAGGCAGGTACAGGATCTGCAGGACAAGGGACTAGTGAGAGAGAGTCTTAGTCCATGTGCTGTTCCGACAGTACTGAGTCCAAAGAAGGATGGAGGCTGGAGGATGTGTACAGACTCCAGGGCGATAAATAAAATCACCATCAGGTACAGATTTCCACTGCCGAGAATGGACGATCTGATGGATTGCCTAAGTGGGGCAAATTATTTTTCAAAGATAGATCTCAAGAGCGGATATCATCAGATCTGGATGAGAGAGGGAGATGAGTGGAAAACAACATTCAAAACAAACGAAGGTTTGTACGAATGGCTGGTCATGCCGTTTGGTTTGACAAATGCGCCAAACACATTTATGCGGCTGATGAATGAAGTCCTGCGGGAATTCATTGGCAAATTTGTTGTCGTATATCTAGACGACATATTGATTTTCAGCAAGACTAGAGCTGAACACTTGAGGCATTTGGCCATTGTGATGAAAAGGCTACAGCAGGAGAAGCTGCTGATCAATTTGAAGAAATGCTCGTTTATGCAGACAAAACTCATTTATTTGGGTTTTGTAATTTCGGCAAATGAATTGAAGATGGATCCTGAGATGGTGAACGTAATCAGTAATTGGCCATCGCCAAGGAATGTTTTTGAGGTAAGGAGCTTTCACGGTTTGGCAAGCTTCTACAGAAAATTCATTCGGAATTTTAGTGGAATCAGTGCCACAATGATGGACACTGTGAAAAAGCGGAATAAGGTTTTCCATTGGACAGCAGAGGCTGAACGGAGCTTCAATCTATTGAAGCGGAAGATTACTGAGCAGCCAATTCTGGTGTTGCCAAATTTTCAGAAAACCTTCCAAGTGAAGTGTGATGCCAGTGGGTATGCTGTTGGAGGGGTTTTAAGTCAGGATGACAGACCTGTGGCGTATTACAGCGAGAAGCGGGATGATGCCAAGCTGAAATACTCCACGTATGATAAGGAGTTCTATGCCATCATACATGGATTGAAAAAGTGGAGGCATTACTTGATACCCAAGGAGTTCGTTTTGTACAGCGATAATCATGCGTTACAGTTTGTGAGTCAGCAAGAGAAGCTGAATTAGAAGCATGCAAAGTGGGTGAGTACATGCAAAATTTCACGTTTGTGATAAAGCACATTTCGGGGACTGCGAACAAGGTTGCTGATGCCTTGAGCAGAAAAAGTTTATTGCTGCAGGAATTTAGGGTCAAAACCTTAGGTTTTGAGAATCTGAAAGATATGTATGCAGGTGATGCAGACTTTGGCGAGGCATACGAGGCAGCCGAGAACCCAGTTCTCAGGGATCGGAGTACATGGATTGACTACTTGATCCAGAATGGATTGCTGTTTCGGGGCAATCAATTGTGCATTCCAGATTGCTCTATGAGAGAGAATTTGGTGAAGAAAAAGCACAGTGGAGGCTTAGCAGGTCATTTCGGACATGACAAAACATTCGCCAAGCTGAGCGAATCTTATTATTGGCCTGGCATGCGCGCAGATGTTAAACGGTTTGTTGACAGGTGCCGGATATGTCAACATGCGAAAGGCTGGAAGCAGAACACAGGGTTCTATCAACCATTGCCCATACCAGAGAGACCATGGGAGGCAATTAGTATGGATTTTTTTTTGGGATTACCGAGAACTCAGCGAGGAGTTGATTCCATCTTTGTGGTGGTGGACAGGTTTTCAAAGATGGCACATTTCATACCGTGTCATAAGACCAACGATGCAACCCACATCGCAAACTTATTTTTCAAGGAGATTGTGCGATTGCATGGATTGCCCAGGAGCATAGTCTCGGATCGGGATACCAAGTTCATAGGTCACTTCTGGAGGACGCTATGGAAGAAGCTAGGGACTGACTTGGCATTCAGTTCTGCTTACCATCCGCAGACAGATGGGCAGACATAAGTGGTCAATAGAAGCTTAGGGGATCTGTTGAGGAGCCTAGTGGTGGAGCATCACAGCAGTTGGGATCAGATCCTACCACAGACAGAATTTGCGTACAATGATTCGGTGAATCGGAGTACAGGTAAGAGCCCATTTTAGATTTTGTATGGGACACATCCAAGAGGAGTTTCTGAGCTCAGGGAGCCAGAACGGGCTGAGACTAGCAGCGCGGGGGCTAAAGAATTTGTTGGCGATGCAAGAACTTCACGTGGAGGTGAAGCAGTGACTGCAAAAGGTGAATCAGGAATATAAGCGCAGATCCGATCAGAGGAAAAGACAACTTCAGTTTGAAGTTGGAGACATGGTTCTGGCGCACTTAAGAAAGGAAAGGTTCCCAAGGGGGACGTATAACAATCTCAAGATGAAGAAGATTGGGCCGTGTAGAGTCCCGAAGAAATTCGGGGAGAATGCATATGAACTTGAGTTGCCAGAGGGCATCGGGATATCTCCGATTTTTAATGTCTCGGACCTATACCCATATAAGGCCGAAAATGCAGGAGCTGGAAGTGTTGAGGAACCAGTAATCCAATGGCAGAAGCAGTTGCCAGTTGCGTAGAAGCCTCAAATGGAGTGCATTTTGGACAAGAGAGTTGGAAGGAAGACCAGGAGAAAGCGGTATTTTGAGTACCTGGTGAAATGGAGGAACCATCCAGTGGAGGATGCCAGCTGGGAAACTGAAGCCACAATACAAAAGCATGGGCAGACTGTGCAGGAGCTCATGGACAGGAGCCCATGAAATCTTTTTGAGCCGAGGAGTATGATGCAGGAGCATCTACGACTTCATCAAGTGAGCCAGCGCGTGGAAAGAGAAGAACAGCTGGACATCGCCAGCACATACATTTTTGAATTACTTTGAAAAGATTGTTGCACCGCCATTTGAATGAAGGAATTCATAAGAAGCGCACTTGTATTGTAATGCAGATAGGAAGGCATTTAATGGTTTTAATGCTGTTAGATAGGAATTAACTGTAGATTAGACAATTTTGCTTTCGAGAGGGAAAATGGAATATAGGCACCCTCCTTTGTAACATTGTATTATTATTCAGCATTAGCATTGAGAGATTATTATCCTCATTCATACAGGAGCAAGAGAGAACAGAGCAGAGAGCTTGTGAAGAAACCCCATGTACAGATATTGAATTAATAGGAAAATCTTTGATTCAATTCCATGGATGTGTTTGATCTCTGTGTGTTGTTGATATTATGTTGTTGCATACTTGCTTCTTTTTATGCTTATCTTCTATATGCTACGTATGTGATTGCATATCAGGTTCGTAACTTGAGAGAATGAGGGAATAAGTTCCAAGTGTTTCACTGTTCGAACCAGGAGATTCTTGCATAGAGTGCAGTCGAATTCCTCCGCATAGAGTGCGTTGAGGAGGTTCAATAGTGAAGCTCTTATTCTCTTCGACCAGAGTTGTGTTGGGATATTCGAACCGTGCAGGTGAAGTGCAGGTCGGATTGAAGTCTCAGTAGCAAGCCTGAGAAAAGAAAGGCCCGGGTTGTTGTGACTGTGAAAGCGCAGAACCTGGAAGACTTCAAGTACTGTTGGGAGTAGTTGAAGGTTGAGCACAGGGAGTGTACGCAAACACTCTGGAGGAGTCCGAGTTAGTAAAAGCTCAGGAGGGATAGTATCTTTGCTTCAGTTGCACAGGACGAAGTTGTTGAAACAGAGAACTCTTCAAGAGGAAGAGAATCGACGACTTGAATTTGTTGTGGAAAGTCACGAAATCCGGCAGACTGTTCGATTGCGGAGGAGTTGCGAGGGGGTTAACTCGCAGGTGCACGAGAGAATCCGTTTGTCATCGAACATCGGCATATCGGGGTTGGTAAGTGCAAGAGTTGCATGCATGTCGAAATCACGAGTTGCGATTTCCCGATTTAATCGGATCCGTCGATCATCGGAGGGACAGGTGGCACGACATCCTGAGGAGTCGGGACTCGGCACTTCGGCATTTTCGAAGTCGAAGGGAACACGGAGAAACAACGAAGCCCCGAGTTGCGACGGGTCCCACGGAGACGGAGCGGAGGACAACATGTGGCATTGCGCATCGGAGTTCGGGGTTTTGAAAGGTGAGTAACTCGCCACCTTTCATCTGCTGATTTCCCGATAGGGAAATCCCCGATACATAGAAGTGTTGACCGTTGACATCGGGGATTGGGATTCGGAGTTTCATATTGCACGGGAGGTGCACACAAGGTTCGCGAGTCCGCGAAACCCGATTTCCCGACTGGTGAAAGGGAGATCGTCGAGAAGAGCACTGTGGGTAAAAGACTTCTGAGGAAGTCAGAAGAGTTGTTAACTCTTCGGGCCGTGTTGTTGAATGTCCTGGCGAGAGCGATCGTGCCGTCGAGGGCAGGTTGCCGTCACGCTGCCCCCAAACCCCTGCTGGGGGCCCACTTGCCCCCAGACCCCCCAACCGGAAGGATAGCCCCCGTGGACCCCGCAGAGGGGGTTCCCCCCCTCTACACTCCCCTGCGTGGAAGAGTGTACATACTTCTGGGGTGTAAATACTTCATGGGGTATAAACACGGCTGAAAGTAAAAGACTTCTAAATTAGGAAGATAATCAGGCTCCACAACCAACATCTGTGTCCTCTGCAACCTGCAATAATGATAATCCTTTTCCTTGTAATCCATGCCCACAGTCATACGACTGCGCTTGTCCCCGTAGCTGGGCAGATTGTACTTTTTAAATAATAAACATGGGTGGATGTACCAAGAGGTACCCGCAATGTATTGGTTATGGGCATATGTATTAAGGCTTTGGTATATGCGGATGTTTCGGGGTCGAAACCCATAGACTACATTTTTGGTACGTTGGTTAATATATTTGCAATATAAAATAAATCGCTGCTAATTTTAGTGGAGAATCTAGAAGCTCTTCCAACTGGTTGCCGAATTTGGCGTGGTCCGCTAGATTTGGCGAACCCGCTAATTTTTGTCTTCGAAATTCATTCACGTGTTTTCATTGGGCATTTTCCACTTGCCACGTGGTAGCCTTTCATTGGGCCACACTGCCCCCTACCAAATCAACAGGCCATGTCAGTGAAATGTTAGTTGTACAGACTGTACAGACTACCATGTGGCATGATCCGACTGGTCCATAGATTGGTCCGAAAAGCCAATAATCGGGTGAAACGTGGAAACCTTTGGTGCTGCCACGTCATCATGCCGACGTCAACATGAGACATGTCACTTCCCTTCTCTTCCACATGTGTTGTATGGATGATGACATCATCCGTATAGACTTTGAAATTAGCAGTACAGATGCTGACTCATCCCCTGCTGATTGGGCTAGGTTGACCAAACTTTGTCCGCAAATAACTTTCAATCTATAACTCCGTTTCATGAGCTGTTTGTGCCATTAGAAATCTTGTGATGCACTCTTCACGATCATTCCATTTTCATTGAGTTTTGGAAACTTTGAATTTTTGCCCTTTCTTTGTCTGCTGGAGCCATTATGAGCGTTCTAAGTTGCCTCTATGAGTTCTGAGTTATTTTTAGTCTTCTCTAGAGCCTTTTTGGATCAATTTTGGTCACCTGTTAAAAACATAAAATGCTAAAAATAGAAAGGATCAAGAATAGTCAGACTTTGTAAGGTAGTTAGGATAGGCATGATAGTCAGGCTAGGCTTATGCAGGGCTATAAATAGCAGTCCTCCTAAGAGAGTGGAGAAATGAAAAAATAAGTATGTCACTGAGTATGTTATTGAGCATGTATCTGAAACCCCCCTCTAAAACACAACCGGGGTGTGCACAAGTATGAGTCCTAGCAATATGAAGCCATATTAGGTACTCATGTCCAAGTAAATATGCATAACAAACTAAACAAAAGTGAGAGAAAACCCTGGGAACCCCCCCCTCTCAAAATATGATTCTAACAAGAAAATAATGCTAACATGTTCAACTTCTAAGTTGATTTATCATTTACATTTAGAATGTACCTCAATGAGGAAAAATTCTATTCGATGAAAGGAATTGTGAAGATGTCTGCCACCTACTTTGAAGATGGACATAAATGCATATCAATGACTCCATCCTGAATATGTCCTTGACTAAAGTTCATATGAACCTTGATGTTCTTGGTGTGCTACCCCTGAATTGGGTCTCTACATAGCTTGAGAGTACTCTGATTATCACACAATATAACTTTTAGATGATGAAAATGAACTCTCAACTATGTAAGAAAGTGCTGCAACCAAATAAATTGAATAGACATTCACTACACCCCTGTACTCTGCCTCTGCTGATGATAAACCAATTGTTGATTTCTTCTTACTTGACCAACAAATAGGTCCTGATCCAAGGTAGAGGAAATATCTTGAAGTGGAATTGCAATCAATGCTATCACCTTCCCAATCTGAGTCTATGTAACCAACAAGATCTAAGGAAGATCCTGCTGCATAATGTATACCAAAGATGGTAGTCCCCTTGAAATATCTGAGAATCCCCTTTTCTACCTTCCATTGAAGCTCATGTGTCTCTTACATGTACTTGGAAACTGATCCAACTACATAAGAGATGTCCTAATGAGAGTGTGTAAGGTCGAGAATACACCCCACCAACTATCGATATCTAGTACGATCAACCAAAGGTGATGCACCGACATACTCTAGTCTAATCCCTGACTGAAAGGGTGTTGGAGCTGGCTTGCAATCTGTCATCTAAAAGCTGTCAAGCATATATATATCATACTTGGACTAAGACATCTTTATTCTTGAACCATTCTAGTTGATTTTAATACCAAGGAAGTAATGTAAGAATCCCATATCTATCATAGAAAACATGTCATGCAAAGCAATCTTCATTGCAACAATGGAGGAGGTTGAGCTCTATGTGATGAGTAAATCGTCTACATATAGAACTATCAGTAGAAGAGAATATGTGTACCTCATCATATACACATTAGGATATGATCTACATATAAGAAAACCTCTAGAGAGAAGATAAGAGTCCATTTTAGCATACCATGCCCGAGGTGCTTGCTTGAGTTTGTAAAATGACTTCCTCAACCTGCAAAATAATGATGGATCTTAAACATGTCCCTTTGGATGCTCCATATATATCTCCTCATTAATATCTCATTGTAAGAATGCATTATTCACATCCTTATGGTGTACCTCCCACTTTCTAACTACTGCAATAACTAGAGATAACCGAATGGAATCTATCTTGGCAACCCGTGCAAAAGTCTCTTCATAGTCAATGTCTTGTACCTATGAGAAGCCTTTAGCTACTAACTGAGCCTTTCACTTTGTAATGTATTCATCAACATCTCTCTTTGTCTTGAAAATCCACTTACATCTAAAAAACTTCATGTTGGAAGGTAGAGGAACCAACTCCCATGTGTTGTTCTCCATCTGGGAATTGTACTCCTCTTTCATAGTTTCCTCCCAATGGGGGTTACCTTAATCCTCTGCATAATATTGAGGGTCTTATCCAAGTACCATATAACAATAAATAGGTAGAAAAGGCTCCGTGGAAGTAAGAGCTTGCGGAGGGTCCAGAAACTGAGATTTGGTTCTCCATGGATTGATGTGATCACCCACTAGATCACCTATTGCCTGAAGAGTCTACTGTTACCATCGTGGTATATGCTATGGAAATGAAACTTATTACTAATAATTATAAATATCATATTAAGAGATATGATCACAAATCTGATCGGATGAAGTCTCATGAAGTTTTGCAACTAGTGGTGGTGGAGATGGAGGTGTGGACTGCTTTGGAAGTACCCGTGAAGGACCCTCTTCAAACTTAAAAATCCTCTGAATGGAATCTTCATTAGAATGTGTTAGAATAGGTATGTAATCAGATTTATGAGTAAAGTGAGAGAAGTTGTACAACCTGGAATGGCGATTAACCTCATCAACAACAATTTTTGAACCATTTGACAAGTCAGAAATAATAACTGAGTCCATAGTGAACTCCACTTTTTTCCCTAAACCTGAATGAGTGATTTGATAGATGGAGAGAATATTCGATGAAATATATAGAACATGAAGTACATCCTGAAATAATCCATGGTCTAGATAAAATATACCCCTACCACACACCTCAGTGGGAGAATCATCTCCCATGAAGATCGGTGGTCCGGAACAAGCCTCCAAGTATGAGAAAAGTCTATCCGATGAGGCCATGTGATGGGTAGCCCCTGAATCAAGCAACCAAGCATTAGGAGAACATTAAATATCAAGTAATGGATGACCATTACCTCTTTCTGATGATGGCTTGTCCAATGGATTTTTCCTTCCATTATTCAAGATACAATCCTTGATGTGATTTTCCTCAAGTGATTGTGCCATGAGATCTATGGTATTTTTCATGCAAGAACTCTCAAGATGGAACCCGTTGTTACAGTAGGAACACTTGGTATTCTCCTTATTTCTCTTTGATTCCTTCGAACTTGAACTCTCATCTGTGGAATTTTGTTTACCTTCTTGTTCTCTTGGTCCTTCTTTCCCTTGTTCTTCTACTTAGTCTTCTTTTAACTTCCTTGAGCTATAAGCACATGGGGTTGGAACTCTTGAGTGACCCTATCTGTATGAGCTTTGTTTGCTCATGGATAGGCGACTCCACGAAATTATCCAAGGATGGCATCTTTCATGTAGACCCCATAGCTAAGCTGGTAGTATGAAAATAATAAGTGTAGATAGAATACTCTAGTCCTAGTTTGGTTAGAATTGAAAATATTAACTGTTCATATTTATTATAAATTACACAAGCCCTAACATGTGAAAGAAAAGTTTTAAAGTTACATAAGTAGTCCTATATGGCCTTGAAATATCTTGGATTAAATGCACGTAGATCAATCTCTAGCCGATGACCTTTTATATTGTCTTTCTTTCCTAGCAAATCCTTCAACTTTGTCCAAACATCATTAGGAGTCTTGCAAGTATCGACCTGAAAGAGGAGATCTAGAAAGATGATCAAGCACAATATCTCGTAGGGTTCATCCAATATTTTTGAAGTATTTTGATTTCTCTATCGCTGAAGTAGGCTCGACCTCAATCCCCATGGTGACCCCATACAAACCCTTTCTTTGAAGTAGAAGCTCTATCTTGGGATTCCACTCGAAGTAGTTGAAGGGTGTCAAGATCACTAAAGAAGATGGTTGATCCATAGTTCTTCGTGGGCTGTCCAATATGATCTATAAACCTGCAATAAAAGGGAATACTCCCTCAAAATAATGGCTATGACCTAATTGTGATTAGGAAATATTACACTAGCAAATTGCAAAAGAAAGAGAGGAGCGAGAAAAATAGAATCGATCTTCACACATAAGAGACTGAGAAACCAACTCAAATCACCATGTATTAATCCTTGATTATGAGTACAATGTATATGAATCTCCACAAGAGGAGTAATGCACACTAGGTTGGGGTTTCCATATGCATGCTCAAGTAGAAAAACAACCACTCCTACTAGCAACAATTAACTAAAGTCAAAAGCTGCTAAAAATAAGAGAAGGTCAAATATGGGGTGTGCACTGAAGTGAGAACTCTACTTGAAGTAAATCATGCATTCCACAATAGAAAAACTCTCCTATAATAAGACTAGAGTCCAAAAATGAAACTAAAGTCCTAACTCAATGAGACTTTCCAAAATATGGAAAGTCACTAAATAAGTGACATAAGCAAACTCCAAGTATTAGATGGGTAATGCACACTTCCTTAGGAGGTCATTAATAGCTAGAAAAAGTGCACATTAGGTGCCATGTCACTTGTCCAATCAATTTCCAGTCACTTCTAAGTGGCTACTGCATGACATACCTACTAAAAATATAAAATACCAAAAATAGACTGCTAGGGTTTTGGTCACCTACTAAAAATAGAAAATGCTAAAAATAGACATGATCAAGAATAGTCAAGCTAGGTAAGACAATTAGGCTAGGTATGATAGTCAGGCTAGGCTTAGGTAGGGCTATAAATAAAGATGCTATAAATAGTAGTCCTCCTAAGAAAGTGGAAAAATGAAAAAAATGAGTATGTCACTAAGTATGTAGTTGAGCATGTACCCCAACACACGTACCTGCCTTGTTAGAAATATTGAAACAAAATCACATGCATTTGTTATCACTCGACCAATTAATTAAACCCATTCATAAGATCACAAGGTCCCACACTACCCAACAATCACCTATAGCCCTGTAAATGAAAGATTACCTCTTTTCTAAGCAAAGCAAGCTTGAGGAAACATAATAAAATCTTAAAGAAAAATATATAATGCTTATATCTAAACTTTCAAAAAGAAGAAAAAAAAACATTCTTATAGGCTTCTAATCTAAACCAACAAACAAACCCAACACTTAGAATTTCACTTAATGAATCATTTTTACATTCATTTTTACATACACTTGGTCAACATTGTAAAAACATAGAAAATATACCAACTAAAATTGTCTAAATGATACAATAAAATCCTCCTACTTACAAAGCAAAGGTTTTCATTAATTCCCTTATTCAATTCCATACACCCATGAATTTAAACAATCTCTCGGAAGCTTGCCCATGGATACAATTGCTTTTCTTAAACAAATCAAATTACCCACATAGTGAAACATCACAACGGATTATTTATTCCAAGTATTACCAAAAATATACCAACTAGTTTTTTTCGTTCTAAATGAACACATACATATAGCAAGCTAGGATTAATTACACTCTAAATTGGTATGAATATATGAATAAAGTAGAGATACAAATGTGACAACGATGGTCATATTTTCATGCATATCAAATCTATTTTTCCCAATGGAAATACAAGCTAATTAAAAACACATATGTTGGTTTAAAAATAGGATTTTTTTAGGTGGGATAATTCTAAAATGACTTATTACAAAATCAAGAAGGCCATGTTAATGAGGAGACAAGGGATTCGGTTCCTTTGAATAATACAAAACACTCATGAAGTATTGTTGCTATCTTCTAGGAATGAATGGAGTGATCTATTCTACCACCTAGGCTTATTTAAATTTTCTTCTAAATTCATTCTTTTTCAAAAATATTTGTTAAAATTCATTTATCTCTTAAAATTAAATGGAAGGGTTAATTTGTTTTTTTAATAATAGGAGATGAATAAATAAACATGTGATATTTTGTTCATTTATTTATAAAGTCTTATATAATATATTTATTTACTTTTCTTCATTGTTTATTAGTATAAATCATTTTATAAGTGGACTTAATGGTTAAGAACACGTGTTTTCTATTAAAAGATCATAAGTTTAAATCCAAAAGGATAAAATATGTATATCTCCATAAACTTTACTCCACATCTTAATCTTAAAGAGTAGATCCTACCCTTAAATATTTAGCACATAAGTTTCCATCCTTCATTGTTTAATACTAGTATTGTAATGGATTGGAGAGACGTGGAATGGATCGTCATCAATCACCAAGAAAAAGATAAAAATTGAAAAAGGTGATGGTGGCATGAAAATTGCTTATTCATTTATTTTTTAAAGACCATTTTAATTACGTCGAAAGGTGTACAACTATTGACCTGAAAAAGGTGATGGTGGCATGAAAATTGCTTATCCATTTATTTTTTAAAGACCATTTTAATTACGTCGAAAGGCGTACAACTATTGACCATGGACACATTTAATAGGTTTTTAGTGCTTAATCAGTTTTGTATGGACAAGATTAAATATTGATGGAATATTCTTAGTAGTCCCAATAAATCGATGGTTGTGATTTCAACCACTAACTTCCTCACTATTATAAAGACATCAGTTTACATGTTTATTTTTTTACTTTTACTTAATCATATTTAAAATTTACTATGGTGGCTAGCTGATTGCCACCTATGAGTGATTAGGGTTTCATTTTCTAGGCCAACCTAAACCTTTGGCCTTCACCAGCCACGTTTTGGACACACTGCCTCCTTCCAACCAACTCCTTCCATCTACCTCTGGGCCGTTTCTCTTTCCCGACGGTTCAGGTTTTGCAAGCCGTCCTTTTGACGTTCACCAACCATGAATTTGTGGCTGTGCTAGTATATAAATGATCGCTTATATAAAAGTTTAATAATATTATAAAAAAATGTTTCGGATAGTGTTGGGTATGTGTTATATTCTTTGCACGAGTAGTAGTGTCTGAGCGCCTGCGCCGGGCGCGTAGGGGGGTTAGAGGGAGGGCGAAGCCCCCCGCATGGGGGTTCGGGGGCAGCGCCCCCATAATTTTTTTTTTCTGCCTTGGGAAACGTGTCATGTATTTAGGTAGTTTTTCGGCACATGGTTTTTTGCCGATGGTTTTCTATTTTCGGTTAAGGAATTAGGGTTTTGGACTAATCCAGGTCATTGGGTTAGGGTTTTGGATGTCATTGGCTCCTATATGTATATTGTATTGTAAACAATGTAACACAATGTATGAATATAATATATGCTGGTTTTCCCGGTTTGGGTTTCCAAGGGAAAAATCCTTGTGTAATGTTTGTATTTTCCATTGTATCTTTTCTGTTCTTTTCTAAATATCAGTTTACAGTAGATATTGTACAAGGTTAAAATTTACAGATAGGTCGACTACAACTTGGTAGGGTAACGATTACTTGAAATGGAACTGCGGGGCAGGTTTGACATAATCCGCGTGATGTCCGCAGGTGAGTAAGCAAATGTAAGAGCCTTGACCCCATCTTGCAAGAGTTACATATGATTCCACTATTTGCGCTACTTGTGGTACGTGGATGATTATTCAACAAATTAAAGTCTCTTTAAAAAACAGTTTAATAATATTATAAATATTTTATTCATTCCTTGCCTTTTAGTGCCTTGGGTACTCAACCGTTGTATTTTATTAAAATATTTATTGTAATTTAATTTTACAATGAATTTTGTTAAACAAATATTAATAATATATTTCTATTAAAATATTTAATGTAGTTTAATCTTATATTGAATTTTGTTTAATAAATATAATATACTAGACCAATTGGAAAGAGTTTGGAAGAAATTTCCATCTTAAATTTGATCTTGTGAAAGTGATAATATTTAATATATGTGCTTTGTCCAAGTTAATTTTCACATGGGATACTTTTAGGATTTGACCCTAACTCTTTTTAGTTGGTCATTAATTAGCACAATATATTTTTCATAATCGTAGTCTAATTGTTCTATGTTTTTTCTTTTTTTTGGTAATGTTTTCTGTTTAATTTTGTCTAAAATCCGGTGAGAATTTGTTGGATATGCAGATATGAGTGGTTAATTATGTATAATCTAAGGGTCCTGGTGGTTTTTCAGCAGGTTGAATCGATAACTCGATTCATAAATGCAATTTAAACAACAAAAAATTGTGATTTCGTGTAGATGTATGTCGCCAGATTCTGACCAAAAGGGAAAAAACGTAGAACAGTTAGACACCGCCTTTTCCATGTAATAAAGATCGACATTAGTTAATAAGGCCAATTAAATAAATGAAAACAAGTCAATGTAATAAGACCTAATAGAAGCTTTCGCTTCTAGAAAGATCTTTCTCTAGAATGTTTTTAAGAAGATAGAATTAGTAAAGTAAGAGTAGGAGGTATGAGAAATCTTGTCTGGAGAAAGTATTGTAATAGAGCTCCACTCTGTTGGAGGTTGCCCCCTCGAAGAGGCAAGTGAACATTGCTTTCTTTGAATAAATGTATTATTTATGGTGTTTCTCTCTCAATATTTTTGTTGTTCCCTTGATATTTGCTAAATATTCATGTTTTTGTATAATATATTACATCTGATACCTTTCAAGTGGTATCAAAGCTCTTTTCTGGGCAAGAATTGTGGGTTAATTTTTTTCAGAGTAGAGACTATTTTGACGTCTTTAAGTTACAATGATCTATCGTTCAACACATAAATATGTGGTCAGGGAAGCATACACAAAGGGAATACAAGAGTTTTTTAAGCTCACATTGTTGGACACCCTTGTAACCCATGTTTGTACTCCTTCGAGTGGTAGCGCATCAAACAACACATGTATAAGGACTAGCCTAGGTCTTCTGAAATCCTCCAAAGATTAACCGATCGATTGCCTGATTGCTATAGTGCCATTGAGAACAACACTCGGGAAGATACTTTCTAGTACCCATGTAATCGAGTAGTACGACTAAGGGTATGATCGAGCCTCCTTAGTTGGTGCCCTGAGATATTGGGCCAAGTACTACTGTTTGACCCCGCACGTATATCAGAGAGCTATAACACAAAGAAAACCCTTGTCCATAGGCACACTGCAAACCCTAACCAGGGGGGAACATACCAAACAAGGTACAAACAAGATTTTCTGGCCATTCAACCTTTCCTTATGCATTCTGGTTGCAAATTGAATACACAATTTTTATTGTTAAAAATTTGGGCATTCCGATGCTGTAGAAGTATTCAGATCGGAGTATAGCTACGCATGAGTAAAAAAAATATTATAATGGTCCCACATGCACCCTTATTTGGGACCTCTACCATTGGATTCCTCTCTTTGTCTTGATTGCAACGATACCTATCAATTTTAAGCCTATTTTTTTCATGGACCTGGCCCCCCTTCCTGACACCCTCATTTGGGACTTCTTCCATTGGATTCCTCTCTTTGTCCTGATTGTAGTGGTACCTATCATTTTTAAGCCTATTTTTTCCATGGACCCAACCCCCCTTCCCGACACCCTTATTTTCCACCTATCCCAACAGACTCCTTATCTTGTGTTGATCGTTGAGGTATCATTCTCCCTAAGCCTCCACAATGGCCCCTACCACCCGCACTCAAATACTGGAAGAATTGGACACTAAGGTAACCAACATGGACTCCATTAATAAGAGCCTGGACACCCTCACCCAGAACCTGAACACCCTCATCCAACAAGTCCAAGACCTTGTGTTGCACATCAAGGTAATCACCAATATTACCACTCTGAGGCTACTCATTCTTCCCATTATGAGAATACTCATCCTTCCCACTCCCCTTGGGGTTCTCCACATGCCTGGAATAAGGTGCTCAAAGTTGAGATGCATAAATTTGTTAGATCCCTGGCTAGTTGGGTATCCCAAATGGATCACTACTTCTCCCTCCATGATATTTGGGATGATGAGACCAAACTCCATGTGGGGGTTCTGTACTTGGATCAAGAACATTGGCAATGGCATAATAAATGCTATCCAAGACAACCAAACTGAACCATATTCACCAAAGTAGTTTGTGCCTGTTTTGATAGGGAATCTCATTTTTTTGGGAAGGCTCACCAAGCGAAAACAAACATGGTTAGTAGAAGACTTCATCAACACATTTGAAAAGTTGGCTATCAGAGCTGAGGGATTATCTGATGAGTTCTATATTGAATTCTTCCTTAGTGGCTTAAAGGACGCCATCCGAGCTCATGTTTGCATGCACCGTCCTATTATCTGGTTGTAGGCGTGCAAATTAGCATTAGAGGCTGAGACCATTCTTCATACCAAGCCCCTTCGTTATACAATTCCCAACCATCCTCATCTAAGGGCTACCCCTGCTCTGAACCAAACCTTGAAGGTCCAAAAGGTATCTCCCGCAGAAATGGCTGAACGTTTGGAGAAAAGATTTTTCTATTACTATGATGCAAAGTATTCGCCAGACCATAAATGTCGTAAACAAAATTTCTTCCAGATTGATGGGTCAGATTCCACATCCTTCGAGGTCAGCCTATTAAGTGATGCCCTAGAATCAGAGGACATACAACCAACTTCCCCCATCCCAGATCCAGTCACACCTCCCATGGAACTGGAGGAACCTGTTATATTGCTCCAGGCCCTTGTGGGTATTTCTACTCCACAGACATTAAAAGTCAAGGGCTACATCAAACATATGTCAATCGTGGTGTTGATTTATAGTGGTAGCACCCATAATTTCATTCATCACAGGGCCGTTGAGGATGTCAATTTCTTTGTTAGACCAATTTCTAATTTTCAAATTCTCATAGCTAATGGTGGTACGATGAAATGTGGGGGCCATTGTGAGAATGTCAAGCTCCAAATGGGTGATTATAACCTGAAAACTCACATGTTTTCCATTTCCATGGATGGTTGTGATATTGTCTTGGGTGTTGAATGGATTCACACTTTGGGACCAATTACCATGGATTATCAGGAGTTATATATGAGATTTACTCAAGATGCTCACACCTATACCCTCCATGGCCTACAAGCTAGCTCCCCAGAAATTATCAGTTTTTGCTGGATGGAGAAACTATTGAAGAAAGGCCACTAGGGTGTGATTTCTCTACTTAATGCCATCTAGGCATGTGATCAATCATATCCAACAATACATCCTGATATGCAACTAGTCTTGGACAAGCACCACAGGGTTTTTGAGACACCCATGGACTTACCCCCCTCCCAGGGTGAGCATGGTCACAACATCCATCTCCTTCCAGGTAGTTAGCCACCCAATGTACACCCATACCGGTATCCATTTGCTAAAAAAAAATGAACAGAAAAAATAGTGCAGGAATTACTGAAGGTCGGTGGAATTCACCCAAGTACCAACCCATATTCATCCCCTATTGTGATGCTCTTAAAAAAAGACGTTTCTTGGTGCATGTGTCTATATTTTTGTGCCCTTAATAAATTGACCATCAAGGATACGTTTCTGATTCATGTCATTCATGATTTGTTGGATGAACTCCAGGGTGCTTGTTTCTTCAAAAAATTAGATCTTCACTCAGGCTATCACTAGATTCAGTTGAATGAAGCAGATATTATGAAGACCTCCTTTCGAACTCATGAAGGCCATTATGAATTCTTGGTAATTCTTTTTGGACTTTTCAATGCCCCATCTACCTTCCAAAGTATCATGAATAAACTCTTGAATCCCTACCTTCAGAAGGTTGTTTTGGTTTTCTTCGACGACATCCTCATTTACAACGACACTTGGGATGCCCATCTACACCATGTGAACAAAGTACTCCAATTTTTACAGAACAATCAATTGTTTATCAAAAAGGCCAAGTGTTCTTTTGGGGTGAGCGAGGTCAAATACTTGGGACACATTGTGGGTTGTTAGGGGGTCAGAGTGGACCCCAAAAAGATTCAAGCTATACATAATTAGACATGACTGACGACCTTGAAACGCCTTCAGGGTTTCCTGGGCCTCATAGGATATTACAGGAAATTTATCCACCATTATGGAAAAAATTCCCAACCATTGACATAACTTTTTAAGAAGAATGCATTTCATTGGACACTGATAGCAGAATAGGCCTTCACAGAATTAAAGCAGGCCATGTGCACTATCCCTATCTTAACAACCCCTGATTTCAACAAAACTTTTGTTGCAGAATCTGATGCTTCAGGCTTTGGTATTGGTGCAGTTCTAACACAACAAGGTAGACCTCTTGTTTTCACTAGCCAAGCTTTGAGTGGTCGCAATATGGGAAAATCTACCTATGAAAATAAAATTATGGCCATTATCCATGCTATGCACACTTGGCAACCATATCTATTGGGACGTCATTTTCAGATCAAAACGGATCACCATAGTCTGAAGTATTTCCTAGAGAAGAGGTTATCCTCCCTGGAACAGAACAAGTGGCTCACCAAAATGTTGGGCTATGATTATGAGAACATATATAAAAAAGGAAAAGACAATGTAGTGGAAGATGCATTTTCAAGACAATATGAGGATGAAGTCTCCCTCTTTTCCTTATCACTACTAGTTCTTAATTGGATTGATGAAGTTCGACAAGAGTGGCTAACCCACCCAACTCTATCATAGGTAATTCAACGACTTCAAGAGGACCCTAACTTGCCCATTGACTACACTTGGCAAGACAATATCCTTAGGTATAAGGAGCGCTTGGTTTTGTCTTTGAATTCAACACTCAAGCCTAAGATATTAATTGAGTTGCATGAACATCTAATATTTCTAGTCACTCAGGCTTCCAAAAGACTTATGCTCGTTCTCGCCGTTCTTTTTTCTGGGAAGGAATGAAGAAGGAAATCCTTACCTTTATCACCGAATGTGATATTTTCCAACGAAATAAAGGGGAAACTGTCAAGACCCCAGGAGATCTATAGTTGTTGCCCATTCCAACTTCTATTTGGACTGACATCTCCATGGAATTTATCACGAGCCTCCCCAAAGCGGTCAACAAGTCAGTCATCATGGTCGTGGTAGATCGCCTCTCAAAGTATGCACATTTTTGTGCCTTACCACATTCGTTTATGCCCACTATGGTAGCACAAGTTTTCATTGATCATATTTTCAAACTGCATGGCATGCCAACCTCCATTGTGTTTGATCGTGACTCGACTTTCACCAGTACATTTTGGAAAGAATTGTTTAAATTACAGGGCACACAATCGAACATGTGCACAACATACCACCCCTAGAAAGATGGCCAAACAAAAATTGTCTATAAATGTTTGGAAACAATTTGCGTTGTTTTTCCTTGAACAAACAACATCAGTAGGTGCAATGGTTACCATTGGAAAAATGGTGGTACAACACTTCCTATCATACAACTACCAAAATGACACCATATGAAATGGTGTATGGCCAACAACCACCTATAGTAACTTCATATCTTCCAGGCACATCAAAGGTCCAAGCTATTGATAAGTTGCTGCAAGGTAAAGAAACTACCCTCGTGGATTTGAAGGATAACCTCCACATGGCCCAAAATCGTATGAAGCAATAGGCTGACCAACATCATTCTGAAAAGGTTTTCCAAGAAGGTGATTAGGTGTTTCTCTGACTCCAACCTTACAAGCAAACCTCACTCAAATCCCATGGCCACCACAAGTTGGAACCCAAGTTTTACGGCCCATATCATATTATCAAACATATTGGTCCAATTGCCTTCAAACTGACACTTCCAGCTTCCTCCAAAATACATCTGGTGTTCCATGTTTCCTATTTGAAGAAAGTGGTGGGTCAAAATTATAGGGTTCAAACCATCCTTCCCGAATTAGATGAAGAAGGATCCATTTGACTGCAACCAGAATCAGTCCCCAACGTGCATGAGTTTCACTTACATGGCCGAACTATCAAAGAAGTGTTGATCAAGTCGAAGGACATATCTCTAGAGGATGGAACTTGGGAGCCAACAACCATACTGCAACAGTTTCCACATCTTCAGCCTTAAGGAAAATGTTGTTTTTGAAGGAGGAGGGCATGTTAGGATCCGACCCTAACCCCTCTTAGTTGGTTATTAGTTAGCATGATTTATTTTCCATGTAATAAAGGCTGACATTAGTTAATAAGGCCTATTAAATAAATGAAAACAAGTCAATGTAAGAAGACTTAATAGAAGCTTCCTCTTCTAGAAAGATCTTCCTCTAGAATGTTCTTAAGAAGACCTAATAGTTAATAAGGCCTATTAAATAAATGAAAACAAGTCAATGTAAGAATACCTAATAGAAGCTTCCTCTTCTAGAAAGATCTTCCTCTAGAATGTTCTTTAGAAGATAGAATTAGTATAAATAAGAGTAGGAGGTATGAGAAAGTTTGTCTGGAGAAAGTATTGTAATAGAGCTCTACTCTGTTGGAGGTTTCCCCCTCAAAGAGGCAAGTGAACATTGCTTTCTTTGAATAAAGGTATTATTTTTGGTATTAGTTCTAGTATTGCTCTCTCAATATTTTTGTTGTTCCCCTGATATTTTCTAAATATTATTATTTATGCATAATATATTACATATGTTACCTTATAGATACATTAATATGGTAGGTGAATGTGTGGAAAAACAAAATTATAAAGAAACAAAAAGAGGGATGTAATAAATGAGTAAGAACATATGACTTAATTAACAACTTTGTTTAGAAATTGAACTACACATTTCTATTCTAACACTCTACTTCTCCGTGTTTACACAAAAAAATAAATTCACAATTATTCATTTATTAATCTACTTGACATCAATAAAATATAATAACAAGAATAATTAAATTGAATTCAAATTCAATAAAAAAATACTCACAAATTAACCCTAAAAGCAAATAGAGAATTACAATATAGTTTGCTACAAATATGCATAACTACATTACATTTGTCTAATGGAAACTTGAGATTTGGATTACACAATCCTCCTCCCAAGTTCCTCTTGCTAGACAAGTCCATGATATATGACCCCTTTACATGAAGGGAAAATGAGAATTACACTGATGTGATTGTTCATATTTCTCCTGGTCTCTATAACCTCCCATGGTTGTTTATAAACTAATTATAATTCAAAAGAATTAAAATTTTACATATTCATTTAATGTCTTTACAAATTCAAACTTATTCCTTAGTTCGTCCCAAGTTGTGGTTATTTTGAGAGCGAAGTTTAAAAACAAGACTATGGTAATTATGGCCCCTTCCACAGACATTGTCGATTCATATGTGTAATCACTGATAACCTCATTAATTTGTATCTAGTGAATTTGTGGAGTATATTCAGAGGCTTATTGGAATCATTTTGAAAATTTGAGTGTACAAACCTATGATGTTGGAACATGGAAAGATCTCCAACTTGAAAATTTAAGTGTACAAACCTATGATGTTGGAACATGGAAGGATCTCCAACTTGGTGTATTTTATATTGTAGTACCATGTAGTTCATTTTTGTTTGAACAATCATCTCATCATTAGAGTCATAATAAGGTATTTTATATTGTAGTACCATGTAGTTCATTTTTGTTTGAACAATCATCTCATCATTAGAGTCATAATAAGGCAATTATGCTGGGGGATGTTTCTAATGATATGTCTCAAAAGGTTTACCAAATGTCTAACGTGAAGGGATTTTCCAAATGTCTTTTCGAGAGGGAAACTCTTAACCAACACATATTTTCTAGCTCCAACATGGATTTTGCTAACATTAATTACATTTCATTGGGCCCAGTTTTTAACGACAATGGTAGATGTTGTTACCTGCATCATTTTTTTTTTGATGTTATGGATTTTCCATCTTAAAATTCACCAACCATTGCCAAAATAATAAATGTACGGTGGAGGTGTGAGACAATTTGTTCGATCGTCCTTTAAAAAAAACATATGGAGTATTTACGCAATCACACAACATATCTGCATATGAGGTCAAGGATTTTAAATCTTGATGCATTCAAACTACACCATCCATCCACTCCTGAAATAATTAACATAGGGGAGGCAAGATACAATTGTGCTTAACAAAACATGCACATTCCCTGGAAGCATTCCCCCCATTCCCCATTTATGCATTCCTTTGCATTGTTGAGTGATGGTGTGAATGCGTCCTAAGTTATCTAGTGTGTACTAGGACTAGCTTTGCATTTCAATTGTTAGTATTTTGGTTGGGCTCGATCGAATATACCAGAGCACTCTTGTTATTGTGCATAGTCCATTTAGACTGTATTGTTTGTTTTTTGGTTGGGTGCAATCAGGGTTGTAATTTCAAAACCCATGAGCACGTCAAATTTGACGGTTTTCCCAACTTCAATGACTGTTCTGCAGGTTTTAACGAAGAATCTCGACGATTATTAAAAAAATTTAACCATATTTAATGGGCAAATTGGCCCGTGATGAGCAAATTGCCTATCAAATTCCATCCCTGAGTGCAATCTAATATATTAGAGCATTTCTATTGTTGCAAATAATCTATAAAGATTGTGTGTCTACCAATGCCTTAATCTATTTGTCAAGAAATCAATATTGATTTTATGTTTGGGTGTACATCATATTTACCATATATGGTGTATTTTTTGAATTGGTGGAGATCTTATTTACAACCTCAATTTCATTAAATTTGAAACAATGAAACAAAATCTAGACTAACATTGTGAATTTCGATTCTGAAAGTGTCAATATCATCATTTGTAAAGTGTAGAATTGGATTATGAAAGTGGAAATATTGGTTTTCAAAAGTGTGAATTTCAAATAATTTCAATCCCAAAAGTGCGAATTTCAATTCCAAAAGTGTCAATCTTGATTCCAAAATTGTGAATTTTGATTCTAAAATAGTGAATTTTGATTTCAAAAGTACAAATTTTGATTCCAAAAGTGTCAATTTCAATTTTGTAGTTGTGAATTTCGATTTTAAAAGTGTCAATTGTATTGCTCCATCTATACCTCTTTTGCATTAGAACAATGTAAGAATAAATGGTTTGTTGGTTCTCCACATTTTTTACACATTATACACCATGCTAGGCCATTCTAGTTTCTTTTTTCACCATTATCCAGATAAAGATTTATTATAAATCCTAACTTTTGATAGGACATCCTAACTTCCAGATTCTTCCACACAACCATTTGTTATCCCCTGCTTCTTTCTATTAATTGTTTTGCTACATATCCTACTTTGGTTAAGTAAACCCCTACTTAAAAACTTTGAATTTCAGTTATGAAAGTGTGAATATGTTGAACATTTTCTTTTTGTATATAAATGCATAAAATGACTATGACATGCATTGTTAAATATATCAATATTGAAAAGATGCAACAAATAATTTAGAACAAGTGACGATGAAAATTATTGCATTGCAGTGGTGTACTTTTTCAAAGCAATTTAAGGAAATGTAGGAAAGGGTTCCATAAAAACAAAAGACAATCCATATAAACAAGAGACGAAGTGTATGAGTAGGTTCTTTTTAACAACTTTCTCACCTTAATTACAAAAACTATAACTTGTTCATTGTGTGAAATTTAATCACAAAACCCACATCCAAAGCAAGGAGAAAATATATAAATTGTTCTTTAATAGTTTTACTAAAGCAATAGTTATTAATTAAAATAATTGAACCTATTGTATAAAAATCAAATCAAGATATACATTAAATAAAATATTTCAAAGATATAGGCAATATGGGTCTAATATAATATTAGGAAATACAAACAATATTCAACCGCAACTTGGAGAAAAAATGCAAATCACAGTGTACACTGAAACTCAACACTTTCCATTCCACACATTAAACATACTATATATACAAAAATATGATAGCTAAAATATTTCCTTAGACTATGAACCCTTCAACTTCTATATGTATCTATAGATAGAAGGAAAATTTAAACTACATGTTGTTTGATTGTTCAACTATATTTGTGAATAAAAAAATTTGAAATTATGAGCTACTTGGTTATATGATGATATTTAAAAACGAAATGAAAGTAAAACTATGAGCTATTACGCATTCCAGTTGTAGTGTTTTTAACATAATCAACATATTCAATGTGATTTTCAAGCTTCAAAACCACAACTATTCTCCTTTCCCTAATCCCTAATTAGTCAAATATTTCTTTTCATATCTTGAAAGTCATTTTTGGAAACCTAATTCAAATCCAACAAAACTCTTGTATGTGAAGGATCCTTTCTCTTATACAATTTTGTTTTCATCTCATATGTATGCATGTAATTTGTTAGACTATTTAAAGCAAGAAAGATGTGTCTAACCATACAACTATTCTACATGAATATGCTTATTCCACCATTAAATATGAAAAAACTTTGAATTTTACAAGTCTAGATTTATCTTCCACTTGAAATAATGAATGCAAAAGACAAATTGCATATCATTTATGCTTCTTGACCTATGTTGAGTTGTTGGATGCAAAATACAAATTGCATATCATTTATGATTCTTGACCTATGTTCAGTTGTTGCAGAAACTTTGGGAGATTTCATAATGTAGACATAGTATGGTTTCAATAACCATAAGTTCAACAATCATGGATTTGTACAAAGATGCTATAGTTTTAATAATCATGACCTAAAATAAAAATGATATACCAATAATAATGCAAAATTTTACCTACACTTATCATCCAAGAATAGTTTAGCATTGGAAATTTTCACACTTTAGTTGTTACTTAAAAGTATGTGAAACAAAAAATATGAATTTCATGATGAGTTTAGCAATATGTTCTTACCAAAATAATGTTCACCATTTTTACTGATTGTTATTTCAAGAAAACCATCCTTGACCAAAAATGATAATGTAGTAGGGTTTTTAACAATAAGAGAAAAAAAGAAGCTTGTCTAAAACAAGAAGTTTGTTTTGCAGTAACATTTGATAGAATATTTTGAATTTTATTTCCAAACTACAATTCTTAGTTACACGATTGGTTATGAGTGTCTAGTAATCCATTCAAGACAATTAAATTTCCTATGCTTGAAAAGAATTGATTATGCTAAATAAATTAAGAAAATTCTAAATCTAAGGAGTAAACATACTTACAAGGGGTGAAGATTTCTCCAATGGTATATCCTTGCATGTATAACTTGATTTTCTTTGCTCACAACTCACTTTAAATTTGAAGGAGCCAATGATATCACATTCAAACAAAGAGATTTAATTACATACTATAGGAAATTCAAAATACAGATATATCCATCAACGATTCACTAATTAAAAGAGGGAAATTGTCATGCAATGTATAAAACCTATAATCCACATCCCTAAATATATGAGTATCCTTCTGTCTATATATGAAATGAATGGACAACTCCGTTACACATCAAAATGACACACTTAAGTATCTCACCCTAAGTGTCGTAAAAGTGTCGTATGCACCTTGGTAAGTGTCGAAAGTTTCATCAAGTGTCGTATGTACATTACTATGTGTCGCATGCAATTTTCTATGTGTTTCTATGCGTTTTAATCCCTTGAAACCATCAAAGAACATTTGTCATGATCCCCAATTCATATTGGAGGAAGAAACCCATCATTTCAAGGCCATAAACACCCTTTTTACTTGAAAAAACGATCTTTTTTTGGGCATTTTGAAGGGTAACGCCCCCTTGACCATGCTAGGGGAGTGCTACCCCATAGGGTAGAGCCCCCCTTACCTTATTTAGGGAGTGATGATCTAGGATCAACACTCTGTATCTAACTATAGGGGAGCATTGCTTTTGGTTAGAGAAAAATTTGGAGAATCCCGCCTCTTTCTAACGTCCAACTCTTGGAGATGAGGTTGGATTGGATCGAATGCTATCCTATGGCACTATCCTAGGATCATATCCTAATCTAAAGGATTCATATCCTCAACTAATCCCCAAATCTACTCATGGTTGTTGTTCCTCTCAAGCCGATATATTGAGGGATTTCCAAGGTGAAACACACATAGATATAGATATCAAACTTATGATCTTGGGATTAATGCAAGGGTCTGGATGAGGAGAGATTGGAGGAGTTGCAACTGACATCATTCGTGGTCTGTAAGTTTTGTTTGTTCTCATTTAATATACTTGGCCTATTTCCTTCAAGTGTATGTTTTCATGTGCTTGTCTACTATTCCTTCGATCTTTGTAGATGAATTTATTTGATCTAATCTTGTAGAGTAGGAGTTCTTTGTTTCTCTTTGTTGCCTATTGTAGGTATCAAGTTGCGCTAAGGATTTTAGATTTCAAAGCCCAGATTGGGAGCAATGAGGACAAACTTCGAAACAAGGTGCATCGCACTCTTTCTCCTTCTCTCTTTCTGATTGATCGAACTGAATTCAAACCTGGGATGTTAGTGTCTATTTGTAGTGTTTCTATCTTGGTATAGGGGTCTGTAATCTAAGGGAAAGTTCACCTGTCTGCAGGGGAATATTTTCATAACAGAAATTGGCGACTCTATTGGGGAGGGACATTGACGTGTCTTTCCTTGGATCGTCTGAACCTTTGAATTGCTTGATCTTGTTTGGTTGATTGTTTTTTGAGCCTTCCCTCTTCCCTCTGTTTCATCAAGCAGTAGTCATAGTTACCAAGCCAGTCTCTGTTGATTTTTTTCCTTTTTATGCTTATTTTCAAGCATCTACAGGACTAGCACTCTCCTAGAATGGCTACCAGGGCGCTAGTTATCTGATCAATTCTCCTCAGTCGTCTCTTAAGGAGTGTTATATCACTTTGTCTCTTTGTTTTAGGGAGCGTTTCTCTCTTGTTTTGAGTATATCCAGGAGAATCTTCCATATTTTGCTTAGCCCTTTGTTGGAGGTCTTTTGCCCAGAGTCTGTACTTTTGCTTTTGACTTTGTTTAGGTTGATGATATGGCTCCTTATTACTCTTTTCATTGTCTTGTTTGAGTTTGCAACCTTTCTAAATTGTGAGATTGATTCGCCTTGTTTCTTCTTGGTTTCATCTGGATCTTGCAAAAGTTTCTGGTTATTTGGATGATTGAAAAGGTTTGCAAAGGTTTTTTGGCCTTAAGTTATTTTTCAAATCTTTCCTCTTTGAACGATTTGAGACTTTATGCTTACCACAACCTAGTTTAGATTTCTCTTTCTTGCTGCTCATTTTGTCAAGACAATGGAGTGATTTCTCTTTCTCCTTATCAATTTTTGGATTCTTCTCTGAACTTTCTTGTATCCCTTGAATTCTTTTCGATTGTTGAGTCCTTGATTGAGTGAGTTATTGTACCTTTTTTTTTCCAGTTCCCGTTAACCCGTGAGTGCATGCTTTGTTTGAGATACTTTTTTCTTCATGTCTTTTGTATATGCATTCGACTCTTTCATTTTGATTGAAAGTAATGGAGCATTAAAAGATTTACATTTGATTTCTTTATATATTAGAATCAAACAAAGAAGATAGTTGCGTTAATGCTTTTGGGTAGTGTAGTAGATTGCATTTAGAAAATTGCATTTGGGAATTCAGTGTTTTTGGAAGTTGAACCTCTTTTCCATCTCATATGTAGGATTCATTGAAGAAAAATATTTGCATCTCATTATTTTGCATTCTTTTGTAGTCGAGTCTAAAACATCATAAGTTTCACTTTCGTACCCTTGAGAAAACAAAAACCTTAAAATGAAGCGCTTATAAAATTGATCGGACACTTTTATATTATATGGTAGCAAACCTATATTAGATTAAAGTGTAGGGATTTGTAATAGGTTGTGAGGATAACTTTCCAAAGCCATCGACCAAACATAGAATCTTGTGCTAGGGAGTGGTAAATCCAATTGTTTGTATAAGCATAGCCATGATCCCCCTCTCACACAGGGGTTAAAAACGAGGTTGCATGCGAGAGAGCAATGGAGATTTTCCTTCTGGAGCTTAACCCATGTAGAGGAAATATCGTATATTGGGGGTTCTTCTTGAGAAATGACTAGTTTCATTTGGTCTCGGAACTTCATGAATCCCGAATCCATTCAGGGTCCTCAATAGTATTTCGGTCCACTTGTCTTCAATTCTCTTGAAGAATTTTGGACTGTTTTGTTGGCAAATATTGAACAAGCAACGAATGCGTGTTGATGATTGTTGTCTTTGATGGCAACAACAGAAATGGCAGTGTTGATGATTGTTGTCTTTGATGGCAACAACAGAAATGGCATGATATGCAGAATTTGGGGATTTGG
>ML825598.1:100052-112701 GCA_009831015.1 Picea engelmannii | reverse complement strand
AATACATCACATCATTCAATGCACACATTTAATCTTAATCACTTAATTAAACATGCATCATCATTATTCAATGCGCGCAAATAATCTAATTATTTAATCACAACATAATCCAAGGCGCAAGGAAATCATCTATTTTAACTGGCGCAAGAGATCATATGATTAATCAATCATATGCCATTCGTTGTTCTAAAAGCGCAAGAGTAAAATAATCACCAATCATACGTACATTTCATTCATTCAAGGCGCAAGATAAATCGCAAAATAAAAGTGCAAGGAGTCTAATCTAATAATTTCAAGGCGCAAATGAATAATTACAAGTAAACACACATCAACCTTATTCAAGGCGTGCGAGGGAAATCACATTATTTTCAATGGCGCAAGAGATCCTAAACACTCAATAAATCAATTCAAAACTGAAATGAGTAGCTACATATCCATGAGTCCTACAATTCTCCATTCATTTTTCAATTTTGAAGATAATTTTAATATTGTGCACATATTGATCTATGATAAAATTTAAGGAGATAGACATATAAACCATAGTTAATTTCTAAACATATAGGTCCTCTCTTTCAATTACACTATTTACTCTTGTCTTGGAAATGTCTAAATTATAAATTAGTAGTGGGGTTTCATTCTACCAAAAATCCTTATCGCCTTGCCCAATTAAAATAATTAAAAGTAAATTGGTTGATTTAAATTGAGACACCTTTAGTTCTAGCATCTTAAAAAAAACTCTCTAAGCTAATCTGTCCAATCAACGCAAATAAACAAGGAGAATTGCCTGGGCGAAATCACAAGGCCGGGAAAAATTCTTTAGGCAAAAAGCAGAGGAAAGAGAAATCCAACTCGGGCAGTTTGCACACACCATGAAAAATCGTAGAGGTATAAGGTATAAAAACATGGAGTTCACGATGGATTCAAGGGGACGTTTACTCCCAACACACAGATTCATGCAAGAAAAATGTTGAGGAAAGACGGTAAACACAGAGTGTTTCCTTCCCAAACATATAGGGAGAATTTTTGCATGGGTTTAGAATGAAGGTGCAGAGTTTGTGATTCCCAATTCGCAGAGAGCTAGGTTGAATCACTGAGCAAGTAAATAGATGTTGGGTTGAAACCTCATGCCAAAATAAACGCAGGGAATAAATTGCAATAGCATAGGTTTAAAGGAGAGATCCCACTCTGGAAAGTACAACACCATAAAACGAAGAGAACAAGAATGCTATTCATTGGCAAGGGATTGAATTGGAAAAAAAAAATGTAGAGGTACACTTGTACAATTCGTGGAGCCAAGTCACGGGGAATGTGAATGCTATTCACTGGGAAATTAATCGATGGAATGACACAGAGAATGGACATGGAAATTCGCATGGTCATTCCCCCATGATGGAATGTAATAAAACACCCCAAATAAAAACGCAAAGAGTTAACACGGTAAGGGAATATACAAATTCGTGATGTGAGGAAAAGTTTAAAAATGTTGAGATTAAGACCAAGTCGTTGAGCAGCTAGGAAGATAACGCAGAGCAGTTCACTACCGATCAAGTAGAGATTAAACAAATTAAACTGAGTAAAAAAATAAGGTGGAAAGACTGAGGGAAGGAGTGGTAAAGATGTTGAGTATCAAGGGAAAACATAGGGGAAAAGAGTGGTAAAATCATTGGGATAAGGTTCCCATAAAATTTGTAGGAAATCATTGCCAAAATATAGAGATCTGGAAGGGAAATCCCCTGGAAATTTTACACAACCAAAGAAAAATGCAGAGATACACCAAGAGAAAATTGTTGATGAAAAAATGAAATCGCAGAGGAAAAAAATATGGCCTTCAAGGTAAATGAAGGGAGGATTTCCCAGCACACAGGTCACTTTTAAAAGAAAAAATCATAGAGACAATAGAGGGAATATGAACGCCATGGGAATTGTATTGTCGGGAAATGAACATGCAAACGCTAGGCGAATTCCTCAAGCATCAAATAAAATATACATCATAGATATATATATATATATAGTTAATGATGTACATTGATAAAGGGTTTAAGTATCCATGCATATTTTAAAAGAAAAAAGTAATCATTAAAAAGATTAACACAATTTTACAATCTCAACATAAATACCATAACCGAAGAGGAGAATTCCAAGATGTTCTCCCATGCTTCCGCTCCATCCAAATCCCCACTTGCTAACTGTGAAGACTTCACCGGTACCTCCCATCCAATGCTAGGGGTATTATTCTCCCCCCTCAGCTCCCCGAGACGCAAAGGGGCCACACACAACCACATCCAGAATACTCTAGCTCCCAGCTCGCCTGGCAAGGTAGAGCTACCACTCTCTCTCTGTCTCGAGTTGGGTATCCCAACTCTCACAAGTAAAACCAATCACAATTTATGCAACATAACCTTACTCATACCAGTCATGATCCATTCCTCCTCTCAACCATTTCCTTTTAGAATTTTTCTTAGTGACCACTTGCCATTTGCACATTTAATTCATTTTTTTAATAATTTAATTAGGAATTATTTCCCCATACACTTGTCACTTGTTCCCTTAGTTTCCATAATAAATCCATAATTTAATTAAATTAATTGTCAATTTCCATGACCCATGCTTAAAGTGCTCCTAAAATCACTCCTAGTTGTCCCTTTATTCCTTTTATTTCCCTTTTAATGACTGACGTATTTCTAAAAGTGAGTTGTGTTTAAATTAGGAAAGTTATTTAGTTAGACTAGACTAGATACATTTCTATGCTTACATATATTTATGCTTTATTCCATTCTCAATTAAATTATAATTCAGTATTTACTTGCACAAGTGTATTAATCACTCCTTAGGGTTTATTTTTATTTTCATTGATTCTTAATTTGATTTAATTCATCCCCTCATCAATTAATTTAAAAATTTAGTTTTTAGTCTTCTCACTCACTTAGAATTAGGCTGAGTTAAATATTTATTTGCAAACGCCTAGACCCTTAGGGATTATGCTTAATAAATTCATTCTTTAGTTGATTAATTAATCAATGAATTAATTCGGCATGCGCTCAAGACTTTAAGGTTTAACATTCGCTCAAGTTTTCTATGCCACCTAGATTCATTGACTTATTTATTTTTTATATCGCGACGTGCCCTTAAATATGCACTCTGAGCTCCAAGGGTGTCACTCACCTTTGATTCAAACTTTAATTACGCGACGTTCCCTTCAATACGCACTACGTGCTCCAGGGGTGCCACTCGCCTTTGATTGGTTTTGGTAGTTGTCCAGCCCTTGGATTCAATACTCCATTCAGGAAACATTGTGAGAGACTAAGGGCCTCTAAGGAATAAGGAACTTGCCTTATTTCACATCCCTTAGAATCTTAGTGAGCGAATGTCTCAGTCTGCCCTCACGGCATCGTGGATTTCTCGAACTAGGTAATCATTAACCTACAATTCGAGTCACGACGGGAGTGCTAGTAGGATATGGTAGGGATGCTGCCACACCTCTCCTTCAATATATGGTTGGTGTGCATGGCCCCTTTACTCCTTATGTGAGTTTTCTTAGCAAGAAATAGCCAGCCTGTATCCACCAACGAAAACCTGTCAATGACCCATAAACAACATCATAATATACACGATCATATGTCACATATGCATAAATAAAAATAAACAAACCAATACAATCCACCCCCTGAATCGATCCAGAGTCCAAGGAGATCCATTGATGCCATCAACATCCTCAATCTGTCAAGTGTCCTGCATACTTAGGGGAAACTTGTCAATGACATCTGTCAATAGATAGATATCAAATAACATAACATCATAATCCATCAACATCATCACAAGAATCCATAAGCGAACAAACATCCATATACTGAAACCGGATCACTTGCATGCAAGTGTCCTCAAAGTATAAGTCAATAACATGTGCTCACAAGAGCGGGATGTTACATAGAGGGGCACATAGTAGAGACTCCTCTTACTAGGTAAAATCATTTTTTTGTTAAAATTTGTTAAATAAACATTAATTTCATGTTTTCAAACAATGATACAATATATCAATTCTAATGTAGAGATATGTTGTGTGCCAAAATCTATAGCCCACAAAAGAGAATCTCCCAAAATGGAAATATTCCATGGCATATTGGAATCTTCCAGGGCATATTGGATAAAAGAAGGGAGTGAAAAAAATTAAAATCGCATGCCCAGGTTAATTGGGAATAATTACAAAATTAGAATAAGTTTTTTAGTGTTTAGTTCTTGCCACAAAGTGTGCATTTAGGGTGATAAATTATTAGGTATTTCAATCTCTTTCCTATAAGTAGGTGTTGTTGATGTCATTTCCCTAACAAAAAAAAGAGTCAATCTTGAGAGGTAATCCTTGTTAGGAGTAGGAAATTCTCTCCATTGTTAAAGAGGGAGTCTTCATCTAAGTCTTTAAAGATTAAGAATTCAATTCTAGAGTTGACATCAATTATTGTTTGTGGGTTCAGAAGGTTGTAATAGATCAATTCTAATAAAAAAATACCAAAACATGCATCAACCATATTTAAGAAAACACTTCAAGTGAAAGACTCTCTCTCTCTCTCAAACTTGAAATTAATGATTATTGATAAGTCTGGAAGGTTGTAATAGGTAAAGTTTGAAAAAAAACTACTTTAGTATATGCGCATATATGGAAGCACTTCCATAAATGTGCATATACAAAAGTTGAATTCTGTAAATGCACATATACAAAATCATAATTCCATAAATGAACACATACAAAATCCAATATTAGTAAATGCACATATATGAATGGAAACATCCTTCAATACACATATTCAAAAGCGCTTTCATAAATGAGGATATATGAAAGTTGGCCTCCATATATGTGAATATACATAAGTGCTTCTGTATATTCGTATATATGAAAGTTGACTTCCCTATATATATGCATATATGGAAGTGACTTCTGTATATGTGCATTTATGGAAGCACTTCCATAAATGTGCATATATGGAAAAAATCTTCCATATATGCGCATATATATAAGCACTTATGTATATGCACATATATGGAATCCAACTTTCGTATATGCCAATATACAGACATTGACTTTCGTATATGCTCATTTTATAAACACTTACATATATGCACATTTATGGAAGAGGGCTTCAGTATGTGCGTGTTTATGGAAGGTGGATTCAGTATATGGCATATATGGAAGCACTTATGTAAATGCACATATATGGAATCTCGCTTCCATAANTGCTCATTTTATAAACACTTACATATATGCACATTTATGGAAGAGGGCTTCAGTATGTGCGTGTTTATGGAAGGTGGATTCAGTATATGGCATATATGGAAGCACTTATGTAAATGCACATATATGGAATCTCGCTTCCATAAGTACACATATATGGAAGTTTGATTCTGTAAATGCGTATATATGGAAACCCTTCCATAAAGGCCAACTTTTGTATATGCGCATATACAAAATATGACTTTTGTAAATGCACATATACAAAACCATATTTGCATAAATGTACATATACAAAAGCGTGCTTCCCTAAATGCGCATATATGGAATCCTTTCCATAAATGTGCATTTACAGAAGCATGATTTAATATATGCAGTTTTATGAAAGTCAACTTCTGTATAATTCTATATATACACATAGGAAGTTCTTTCATATATGCATATTTATGAAAACTCTTGTGTATATGTGAATATACTAAAACACTTCCTATACACATATATGAAATCAATCTTTTGTAAATGTGCATTTACAAAAGTTGGTTTCCATATATGTTCGGGCTTCCATAAATGCACATATATGGAAAGAATTTATAGAAGTCCACTTCCATATATGCACATATTCAGAATCCATCTTCCATATATGTGCATTTACAGAAGCCATATTTTGTATATGCAGATATACACAATTTCTTCCATAAATGTGCATATACAAGAACTCCCTTCTATAAATTCCTATTTCCATATATGCACATATATATAAATTCTTCTATAAATGTACATATACATAAGTCGACTTCTACAAATGTGGATATACAAAATCCTTATTCCATAAATTTGCATATATAGAAGTGCATTTTCATAAATGTGCATATATGAAATCCCTTCAGTAAATGTGCATTTATGGAAGCAGACTTCTGTATATACATATTTATGAAATATTTCTTCTGTATATGTGCATTTACAGAAGTGTTTCCATAAATGAACATATATGAAAGAACATATATGGAAGCTTGCTTCCATAAATTTGTATATACAAAGTCCTGCTTTCGTAAATACACATTTATGGAATTTATAGAAGGGCCTACATTAACATGTCAGACATGGTCGGAATGAAACATTGAAACATGATACTCTATGGTGATTATTATTATAATTATTTTTTTAATGCATTAGGAGAAATTTGGTTGAAAAATGGTCCTACCGACTGTAATACAAATTCCATGTCATCATGTATTAGCCAATCAAATTTTCTAAAATTTAAAAGAGGTGCATGTCTTAAACAAATTTTTATTATATAATATGGAGATAATCACAGTTTTTTAATAATATATTGTGTATAATCTACACGTAATCTCTGCCCCCATTGCCCAAAATTCAAAATTTTCTTGGTTATGGAGCATCGAATTAATGTGCTATCCCATTATGCAATAATTATAATAAATGAAGGAAATGGTGTTTTGAATAAATATTGATGCATTTACAGGCTTCACATTAACACCATTCTTTGGTGCATTTTAATGCATTGAGATCAGCTGGGATGGAAGTAAAATCCCTATATGTGCTTGTTCAGAGGTTTAGAGGTTGCAGAAAGGTGCACTGAAGGAGAATAATTTACCAGCTAGAAATCCACACTCCGTTGCTGAGCTGAGGAAGATTCACTATCTCTACCATACAGGCTGAGGGTTACTACAATCCTTGTAGATGTCACTTGAGGGTTTGGTGGGTTGTTCCAGCTTTGAGGTGTCATTCCAGCCCTAGAAACCCTTGTGAGGAGGGTCGAACCTTACAATTTCTTCCTGGAGAAGGGTCGAACCCTAGATTTGTCAGCATAGTGCAGACCAAGGACAAAGGGGAGTTGATAGAAGGACAACGAGGGCATTCTGGAGGACTGGAGTGTATTTTTGTTACAAATTGTTTCTATAATAACAAATAAATCACAGTTAATTGGATTCTATGACCAAATTCAGCCGAATCGATGAATTAAATTTGAAAATTCACCAATTTGGTAAATTAGGCTGAATTGTTTGTCAAATGCGATGTGTTCCCCGAAATTTGTTTGTCCAATTTGGTCAATTTGGCTGAATTTTTTGTCCCCTGAAAATCCTAGAATTGTGTTTGATTACCATGTGCTCATCTCTTCCTTTGTTGTGATTTGCGGATGCTTTTCTTTACTTGGATCTCACGGTAGCCATTTTTCTTGAACACATCAAGGATATGTTTTATTACTTAGTCCAAGCTTTCTTCATTGGAAACATTAAAAACTCGAGTTGCAATAGTAATGATGATGCCAATCTTCTGTGTAGGATGATAGTGAGAGTTATCATTGAGATATCTATTAGTGTGTGTCTTCTTTCGATAAAATTGATGGGACATAGAGATATCATATTTCTTAGAAGCCAAGACATCCAGAAAAAGGTAGTCGACCATTTTTTGTTGTTTCCATATTAAAATTGATGTATTCAAATTGGTTGTTGGGATGGTTCAAGAATTCATACTACTTATCTCTTCCATGTGGCCAAATTGTGTTGGTGTCATCAACATATCTCTTCCAAACTTTTATTTTCATGGGATGAGTATTGATAGAAATTATTTCAAAATTATCCATGTATATGTTGACAACAATAGGGGATAAAGGTGATCCCATGGCCACACCTTCGAATTGTTCATAGATATCACCGTAGAAACTGAAGTATGTTGATTTTATACATATTTGTACAAGGCCTATCATCTCAATATCGATAACATTTTTTAGAAACTTCAATAGCTTCATCTACAAGACCTTTGTGATCAAAGAAACTACATCAAAACTCACATTGATATCATGCTCTTTCATCTTCATATATTTGATGTTATCATCAAAATATGTTAAGTCCTTAATAAATGAAGAAGTATGTCCAACTAGAGAAGTGAGATTTTTTTTCAACGTATTTTGCAACATTGTAGGTGGGTGAGCTAATGGTGTTCATGGTAGGTCTGAGTGCGGATCCTTCCTTATGAATCTTAGGAATACCATAAGTGTAAGGCATGGTGACTACACTAAGTGTTAGCTTCTTTATCCAGTAATCATCAAGAGATGAGGCATTGATTGCATTCTCGACTTTCTTCAAAATTATTTTGCCAGTATCCTTTTCAATCTTTTGTATCTACCACTAGTTGTAAGATGTACTATCATTTTTCTGTGGTAGTCCCTTATATTTAAAATGATTGTTGCATTTCCCTTATCCACTTTTAGGATTTTAATATCCCTATTGCATTTGATATTTTTTAATTCTTCTATTTCTTCATGACTAGTCTTATTTCTTATAGGTTTGGCCTTCCTGAAAGCAACAACACATTCTTGCCTTATTTCCCAAGCATTATTGAAGGGGAGAGTTCTAATTAAGTCCTCTATGTAGCATATAATATTCTCGTATGGAATATGTTTTCGTACTACAAATTTAGTCCCTTATACAATAATTTAAAGACAATCATCCAATGCGTGCCTCAATAAGTTAACCACACTTTTTCCCTTTATATTGCATCCTTACCCATAAACTTCATCATTTTACAGTTGCTCACAAATCCATGTTCTAGCCTACAACATTTGTCTCTTCTCTAGCTCCACATATTTATTTATATGTTTCTCTGTAGATATTTTAAAATCCTTTTCCTCCTTGGCAATGGGACTAGCTTCAAATATATTTCATATTTGAATACCCAAAATGCTAGAGAGATTTAGATAAAGCATTAGTATCTATCTAGAAATATAGTCCAAACTATACCACATCCTCTTTATCTCATTTTTAACTAATTTCGTTCTAGTGTTCTTGAATATTTCCAAATTTCTTTGATTATGAAAGTGGTGTTTGGGACCCGGGGAAATGATGACTTTACTAGCAGAAAAGGAATAGGAGAGAGGCAAGTCGACATCAGGGAGAATCCTCTTTTAAGATGCAGCTCGAGTAGCTGGTTAAAATATATACATTGGTGGGAAGTTGGATGATATCACTTTCATTAGTGAAAGGAAATTCCAAAGAGTAGGAGCTTTATACAGGTTGCTATTGTTCAAACATTCATAAGGCTTGCAATTTCCTTGTTTCAAAGAAACTTCCTTCTGGTGGTTGGGGAGAAAGCTACCTTTCATGACCAAGATAAGGTATATACACACTTGGAAGGTGGAATATCACACATAGTGAACACATTTGGAAAATCACATCCAAATTTGAGTGTTCAAGACCTCAAAATCAACAGTCAATAGTGGATCAAATCTAGATTTGAAAGCACTCAACAAATTTCAAGGAAGCAGTTTCAATAATTCCCAGATTTCCAGTCACACATTCAACCTTATCTAATTAGATCGAATATTTCCAGATTTTGTGTTACCAATGACATATTCAAAACCACCTTCCCAGACAAAAGATCTAAACAAACACTCAATAGTCTGAATTAGATCTTATCATTTCAATATTTTATGACTTATTTGAAGTTTTATTTGTTTAATAATTAACTATATTCCTAAAATCAGTAATAATTGATGATGATAATTTTCTATAAGGACATGAATTTAAAATGTAATTGAGTAGAGAGGCCCGAGAGAGATGGAAGAGGCTCCACAAAGGGATTGGGCAGAGGTTTGTGCATGCTTTGTAAGCCTGAGGGAAATTTACTTTAATATTTTTCAACATCATAGCTATATGAAGACCATGCTTATCAGTCTATGTTTTATGTCATGTTTCCATATTATTTCTTTCTCTTATTTGAATATAAATGATGCACTATAGAATTCATGTACATTAATTGTTTAGTGTACTTAATCTATTTTAGTAACGTTCTTTCAGATATCAAGTTTTCATTCCCAGAATATTTTTTTGTTTATCTAATATACACTCTTATGGATCAAGTAAGTTCGATCTAACATTGATGCTTGTATTTTTCGTAGTTTGTTTTCCTCTTTCCTCTACCTATCCATGTTATTATAAACTTCTTGTCTGATAGATGGTTTGATTACCTTTGATCAATTAAATATGTCAAAGACTCCATGCCCAATGGTCTTGATCACTGATATTTGCATGTGTTAATCTATATTCTAGGTAGTGGCAAAGAAATATCTTGAGGCAAAGGATTTGGTGCAACTGGAACAAATGAGGAACTATTTGCCATAAATTATGTAACGTTCACTCCATTTGGCTTCCAAGTTGGTCCTACAGGATAATCCTATTTGGCTTGGCACAAAAAAACTCCTTTAAAGATTTTTTCCCCCTTAACACTGACTGCTATCATTTCTCTTGTTGCTAAGATAAATAACTAGATTTGGCCAAGGGATGTGCCTACTATCACAAACTCATCATTTCTCCCAAATAGAAGTATGAAAAAAATGACTTTTAGGATAATCCCAAGGCTTTGTTGATCCTGCTGATGTAAAAAAACACCTGAGTCATCTCTAAATATTATAGACTGTGGTTTTATAACTTATTTCCAGCCAATTTCAAGCCCTATCCTACCTTTTTAAAGCCCTATTTCATCTGTATCCTACCTATTGTTTTATGATTCAAGCCCTATCACTACTCCCTCACTAATCAATTTATGAAATTATTGTTCCTTGTTGTTCATTCCAGTTATAAGGATGTTAGGATTTTCTGGACAGTGTTTGTTGATTACAGAGGTATTGTAGCTCCTATTTTTGGCTTAGGTATTTCATCCTAACCTTTCTAAAATCCCCAAGAAACAAACCTAAAAGTTAGGGGGATTCACGATCCTTGTTGTTGCGTTCACTGCAAAGAAAATGATGAATCTCTCTCACTCATTAATTCCACTGGTTCAGGAGGTATAGGATGCTAATTCATTTATAAGGATATTTAATTTTCCTTCTATGATGGTTCTCAATGTGGAACAACCTTTGATGCTCGGGCATATTTATACATTAATGTATGTAAGGGGAAAGGAGTCTTGAGAAGTGTTTTGAATTTGTCGCTTAAAATTTTTCTGTTGAAGGTGGCTTCATAAGAATATTTTTTTTTCAAGAGTTGATTTCAATGTTGAAAGAAATGTAGCAAGAATGAATATCACGATACTACAGAGTAACAAACTATCCTTCTTGTTCAATTATGTTGTTTACATTGTTGTTCAGTGTAGCATTGCTATACTCTTGTTTAATTCAGTTCTTGATGATTTTATTTGATTCCAATACAACAATCCCATAAAAGGCCATATAGGAATTCCATTTTAGTTCATTTGAAATGTTGTTGAATTGAATTTCTTGTTAACTTTTTCCTATGGATCCTTGGTTTTTTTCTTGCAGTGAAATGGGCACTCGTAGATCTTCAGGAAAGATAGAAATTGTTATAGTTGAGAATGAAAAGGATGAAATGGGTAAGTGGATCACATTACGGGTGTCCATTGGATCTCGGGTTACTTTGCAACCATCAAGGAATCGAATTTGGGCAAAAAAAGAGAAGACTAGACGATTTAAAATGTCATTGGAAAGGTGTAGTAAGGGCATTTAAGCAGATCCAACAGGGTGAAAGGGTGGAGAAGGTGTTTATAGCTCATGTGTATGATCGTAAGGACATACTCAAAGAGTCTGTTGCCAAACAAGAAAATTTTCCTCAAATTGGACTAAATTGTAAGGGCTCGTCATTTTGTAAGCATTGAAGGATTTTTTATTTATTTTTTTTAATTTGGGATTTGAGTATTAAAATATGAGTGCCCTAGCTTAGATGGATACTTAATGTGGTTTATATTTTTTATGTGTAGCTTTGTGCATTTTTTAATTTGAAGAATGGCAGCCTATGGAGAGTATTACCAACATTTTACATGTTTTCCATTCGCAAATAGGAGAGATACTCTATGAGGGAAAGAATTCCATGTCATTGAGGGAAGAAGGGGTTTGGTTTTATAAGTATGATTACTTTCTTCCATATAGTAAAAGGGTTGGATGAATTTAAGAAGCCAAGTTACCTACACTTCATGAAATTGGATTACCAAATTCTAATCCAACATTAATTGATTGCATACGCTCAAAATTAGTTCTTGAAATTCAATCTGGTATGCGGGAGACGGGTGGTGCATGTGATCATTTTGGTATGCAATTACCATTTTTTGTTTTTGTTGAAGTGTTCAAGGAAGAGGACTCTATTCGAATGACTAAGAAGACATATTCTTGCACAAACCCCTCTGACATGTTATTATCCAACTTATTTTACTCTGGATGGAATACAAGATTACATGGTGTGAATTGAGAGCAATTAAAATGTGTATTGAGTGTAGAGACACTTTGTTTTAGGTAATGTTTTACAATTTTGGTTTTTCTTTTTCTTTGACTATCACAATGTTTTACATCACTTTCTAACTATTTTTTCATTCTCTTTAACCTGTAGATATTCCATATTGAGACAAACTCTCTATGTTTCTTTTAAGTTTCAGCGTTTTAGGCAGATAAGGGAGAACATGGAT
>ML825598.1:86973-99625 GCA_009831015.1 Picea engelmannii | reverse complement strand
TGCATAAATGTAATTCTATCTTAATATGAATAAAATTACAGTTTTTCCAATGAAAAAAATGTATTTTGCTCCAAGTTATCAATTGTTTCCCTAAATTTATTACTACATTTCTAGCCAATATTTGATGAGTTTTTGTATAATGGATGCATTAGTTGACTATAAGATGATCCCAAGTATAGCATATTTTCCTGGGAGTTTAATTTGTTCCATTCTATTCCTAATTAATGAATATAACAATGATAGACTTGGGGACTAGGGATTTTCATTTTCATTTTCATTGTTGAGGATAGTGGTGTTGATGTTGGGATTAATTTACATTTTTCCAATGCTTAGGAGAATGATGTTTTTTGAGCTAGCTTATTTGGTATGGGAAGATGCATTTATGTATTTGTAAATTTGTTTTTCTACTAATATAAATGTGCAACTTCAAAGAAAACTGGTGAAACGTGGTTGTGCTCTAATAATGGATCCAATAATATAGAGTATTTCCTAGATATATCGGATGTGAGTAATAGTTTCCTAACTCAAGGCAACAAACAACCCCAACCCTCAGGTTTACATACAAAAATTGGATGAATGGTTGTCTGGTCCAGTAAGATTGTTGAAAACATTGAGAGAAATGGACTTATGAAACCGCACCCTTCCAAAAGTATTCAACATGTTTTCCAAGAAATTCAAATATGGCCACAAAATCTTGAAGACTAAAAGTTAAAAATATAGACAAATCAAGAATTAAAGGAAAAGGACATTCAACTTCAAAAAAGATGATCAAGGTCAAGAAACAATTGTTCATACCTATTTTAGAAAATAATAACATTGAAGTTTGTAAATTTGATTGAATTTGTAAAGGCATTGTCCATTGGGATATCATTCAAATGGTGTGACAATCCTAAATTTTGCAAGGAAAAACAATGATTATCTAAAAATTCTAAATAACAAATATTTTACATTGCTTAAATTAATAATCTCATGGTGTCCATGATACTGCCCGTGCAGATAACATATACTATAGATTCTAAATATTTTCACATTATATATCATGCCAAGATAAAATCAGGGGTCCATCTTTCCCAATTGCAAAACAGATTGTTGTTGCTTTCCCCCTTGACATGGTTATTTTATGTTTGTGGATTGATCACAAGGCCACATTCTCATTGAATCAATCGCTGATGGAAGTTATGTACATGGGCTTCTGATATCTCCCTAGCTTGGTCCATCTGACTTAAAGAGTCGAGGCATTTGTTATCCATCTTTGGAGAACACATTTTAACACCATATTCTTCCATGTTACTACTAAAATAAGACAATGATGCCTCTAGAAGACTTATTTAGCTCAAGACAAGCAGACACAATATGCATCACACCAAAAAAATCCTCCCTTGTAATTTAACATTGATCTCATCTTCAACAACTTTACTACTATTTCCCTCAATGGATTCTACTTTTGGAAAAGAGATAAGATTTGGCATAGACTTTATCAAGTATCAATTTCATCTGTTTGAAACAAAGGTACATCATGTAATTTGTCAATGTCAGCAATTCAATAGTTGAGATATTTGTAACTCTTTCCTTAGTGGAGCTATGAAATATATACTCTGTTTTCTTTTCAGAGTAAAACTCCATTTCTTTTATGCCCTTCAGCTTAAATCTTCTTCCTTGAATATCTGAGATTGGATGATGCACACTGGGAGTCATTGTTTTCTTGTAGATAGATCAAATTCTCAATCAGTGGAGGTCTTCTTGAGTTTGATATCTTGTTCTTGTATTAGAACTCTCTTCAGTTTATTTTAACTCCTAGCATTAAGGAAATTGAGAATTTGGTTGCTATGTATCAACCATAGTGATTCACACTCTATTATGTTCACTTTTTATTGAACTGGCACCATAATTGTTGATCTGTGGAATCGTGGATTACATTCCATAGTTACAACATCGATTGGCATTATCACTAAAAGGACGAATTATTTGGTCTATTGATTCATATACTACAACCAATGTCTTCAGTGTATGCATTGGATGTCATTTCCTAAATCCCCAAGCATTGAATCATTTGGGCACTTAAAATTGTCATTTATTGAATAGTTGGTGAGTTTAACCCCCTCCATTGAATAAGCAGATATGTATGGTCATATGTGTGGAAGAAACAAATGGTGTTAGATTTTGTTTGACTGTTGAATTCCAACACTAAATCAATTTAAGAGTATGGTTGGCTTCTAATCATAGCAATTGTCCCCATTGCCTACATTATTGGTTGGTTCCCATTATACCATTCGTTGTCTATTAATTCACTGGTAGTTATTGAGATGTAAATCTTGACATTTAACCTCAACCATTCACCTCTGTACAAAACGTGGGGAACTTCCCTCGGTTCAAAAGGTGGTGAGCAACCTACAACAACGCCTCTGGGTGTGTGTGTGCTAAAATGGCACTTATAGCCATCGTGTGTTCTATCAAATAGTTGTTTCAGATCTCCTATAATTATGAATCTAGGCAGAAGTGAGAAGTTCTTGTATATTGGTAGAACATATGTAAACGTATTAGTTGAAGTAAATGGAGTCTGGAATTTGTTCGCATAATGAAAATCCTATGTGGGCACCTTCAGTTAGTAGTGCAAACAGACTAGTGAAGTCTTCAACCAAAGCAGGAAACAGAGCCTTCATTCCAGGAAATAGCAAGTGAACCAAATTCAAACCCCAAATCTAAGCAGAGGTTGCAGAGAAGCATTGTTTATTTCTGGAGAGTATCCATATTGATGAGTTAGATGGGCCATAGGCCTACCATTTATGGATCACGTATTTCAATAGTAAATACTTGGAAAAGGAACATGTCTTGGACAATCCTAACTCAAGTGCTATTAATGCAACATAAATTAATACTAATGACAACACTTTCTGATGTAGTGTTTGATGTATTTTGATTGTTGAAGGATAATGTTCACTAATCATCTTTGTTCTATTGCAGGGAATTTCAATTCAATATGGGCATGCGCTTCTTGTGCTAAAGAGTATTGGAGCACTTGCCCCAATGCACTCACCATTATCTCCACATTTGGCCACTAAGGCAACCAACACATCATTTTGTCCTCGACAAAAGAGCGTGGGATCTTTTTCAACTATAAACCATCTGCAACTGAAGATAAGACCACAATTTTATTTATAGCATTTGAGTCATAGTCATAAAACTCATATAACCATTAGCCTAGTGGGTTAGCTCAACCAATTAAAACGGATTGTTTCAAGGGGGAGTTTACTATGAGATCTCCCTTTCTAGTCTCAATGAGGTTCAAGTCAGAATAGGTCTCGTTGGGTTACCAACTGCTATTGTGGTTGGGGGTTCAACCACCCTCCATCTGAATATGTTTTTACTTGGAGAAAAAAAACTCACATAGCCATTCATCCTACTTGGTATAATTACCAAAAGGCTATGGAGTCCCAACAAGTTACATAAAAGTACAGGGTTGTATAAAAATATGGAATTTATTAGTAGTATGTCACGCATAACACCCATAAATACTCTATCTATGTAGGTGGACAAAACCTCTATGCGCAACCAAAAATGATAAGAATAAGAAATAAAAAATAAAAGTAGAATGTAGTCGTAAGATATACAAAAGCGTAATCCTAGAGGAGGAATGTATAGTGGGATTAAAATCCCTTTTGTTGCTCAAAAAAGTAAAAATAAAGGCCCAAGAGGGAGACAAAAAAAGTTGAACCTGGATTGATAGAGTTTACCTAGATACTAGGTTAGCATTCTCCTATAGCTGGGTGCAGCCAGCATATATAGTAGATCCTTGATGGCACATCAGATCTGTCTAAGTTAGTTTCTTGTGCGCAACATAGAGAGAGCATAGTGATGGTGCAACACTAGTCTTCTTTGGGAAGTGTGTTGTAGTGATAGACAATGAGAAAGTGAGGATGCATGTATGCACTAGTCTCATCCTTTTCCTAGATTTAGAACTGTTGTTTAGATTTAGCATTCCAGTTAGCTAGATTTTGCTTTATCAGTTGTAGCATGCATTTAGTTAGTATTATCTTTAAAGAAGGGTGTGGATTCATATGAAAGCTAGGGCATGACATGAGACTTTCTAATTGTTGGGCTTCACAAATGTCATATTTTCATCCACCTTTTACTTCATTAATCATTCCATTCCATCGTCCCATTAACCTTTTATTATACCATTTTCATAAATACATTTGGGTTTCACATTATTATTTTCCACTTTATTCATTTTAGTATTATAAGTGAATTCGTGATTAAATATTAGAAATTAACATATTTTCATTATATCTCAAGGTTGGATGAGTTTTATTATGTGTACAGGTATATTTGAAGATTTCAACAAAGTCAAATATTACAACCTAGCCTCAAATTCGAATTTCATCTTCAAGCTTTGAAGATTTGAAGAATATTTGGGACAATCATTCAAGCATATTCAAAGGAGAAGATCATGGAGATTTTGATGGCATATTTTATCCAATATTTGTGAGATATGTGTGGAGGATTTGAAGGGATCATATCTTGTAATAATAGGAAAGTGATTGAGAGAATAGTGGATCTGTAATTATGAGGCTCTTATATTATATTCAAGACTCTCATGTATAAAAGAGAGTGTTCTCTCTTCATTTTGGGGGAGTTAGAGATGAGAGATTAGACTTAGATTAGATTGAAGTCTTAGAAGAGGATTCTTAGCTTTGATTCTTTTATTGTTATTCTTTCATGCTTTGTCATTTGATTCTTGTAATGTAATTTGAGATAGCATTATTGTGTGAGCTCACATATGTCTTTTGTCATTCAACTCTCCACATGTTGTATTGCTTTCCTAGATTAATTTCCTTCTTTCCTAGTTAGTATTTGAATACTTTCGTAGATTAATTTCATTTCAGCAATTTAGATTAGATTACTTCTACTTCAGTCCTACATATATAGTGTGTGTGCTTCGTAATCCTACGAACCTCGGATTGATAAATTAAATAGTTGGGCAAGTACTACAACGAAATTAAATGACAATATTTCCGCCTAACATTTTGGCGCCGCTGCCAGGGACAATGCAAGGGGATTGAAGTTTAGTTTGAACTTTCATGAAAGTATGATTAGTCATGCTCCTAACTTTGAGGTGACATATGGGTAAGGGCATGTAGGGAGTGTTCCAATTCCTGCAAACGTAAGTGTATATTTCAATTTCTGCAAGTGTGTCTGCATGTGTTGGTAAGGGGTCATAGCAACTACTTGAGTGGCGACTCCTCGTGTTCTCCCTGCCAATGTATTCCTAAATATGAGGTAAGACATCGGCCTCATTTGGGACAGAGCATGCAGAGTGTGACTTTCAAGTTTTGCAATTTCAATTTTTGCAACTATGAAGAGGTTTTCATGTGTTTCAGCAAGTGTAATTTTCAGTTTTTTTTTTTTTTTTGGGTGGTGTAAGAATCCATTTTCAATATGATTTAACTATGAGTGTCATCTTGGAACAACTCTCTCAGATCCTTGCGAAAGCTGGGATTTCTTCTTCTCAGGAAGAGGAGATATTGACAACATCCCAGAGCTTAAATACTCCTCCAGAAAAGAACAAGGACTCAACATCTGAGGAACTTAAGGAGGACAATGAGGAGCTGCAGCATGATCTGAGTGAGGGAAACTATGCCTACAGAAGCTATATTGAACAATGGTTTCAAGCGACTACCAGGTTAGGTTCTTTTAATTTTGTTAATTTACAGTTACAACAACTAGATTCATTCATTCTTGTAAAATTATATTTTTCATTCAAAAAAATTCCACTGAACATATTGTTGTTACTGTTGCATGCTTGGATCCATTGGTTATTTGACTACATGTAACTGATTTCTAAGATGTAATTAGCATAGAGTAGGTAGGCTTTCATTTTCATTTTTTGTTTTCATTATCAGATTTTGCTTTTACCTAGAATAAGTATGCTCTCCTCCGCGCTTTGTGTGATCGTGAGGATCAGAAAATAGGGATAATTTTTATTTCAAGAATGAATGTTTTTGCGTCCATCCTTTGACCTACAAATAAACACAATAAAAAAAATTTAGACGAATAAAACAAAGCCGAGTTTTTACATATTGTTATAGCGAAATTTTTACATGATGTTACAACATGTTGATACAGCGAAATTTTACATGTTGTTACAACGAAATTTTACTTGTTGAACAATGACATTTTTGCTGTAACAGTGATTGAACAGTGTCATGCCTGCGCTCTTATCATTTTTAACTTCCGGACTAGTCCATTTCTAGTTTTGATGCCATATCTCACCTTCATCCGAAAACTGCACCTGCTCACGCTAAATCCGCCAATGTAATCGCCTCAACTACCAAGACTAGCATTCGCCTTTTTAATTTGGAGTAAAACCTGCAAATTGAACCTGCAACAACAATAAAATATGAAACCATAGGTCCATTTTGATCGCCATAATTTTTCTCCATCCTTCTAATTGGATCAAAATAACCTGATTGTGAATCTATTTATAATGGAACTCCTAAGCTCAATTAAATTAACAAATTCTATGAGATTCCACTAAAATGTTGCCACTTAGAGCTTAAAGGCATGTTAAATATTTGGCAAAAGCCACAATGCATTGACTTTGTATTCTTAGGCGTACATTCGATGAACAGATTGGTAGTTTGTGATATCAAGAATGGACTATCAATAGACTAGCTGGGTTATTAAATATTGAGTATAATTAGGATCCCCGATTTTCGTTCAGATTTTATCTTTGACCTGTCATGAGAAACCAATTTTTAAACGAGCGGGAGAAGAGAGACACAATTTTGGGGTTCAAATATTTTTGGGCTCTACTATGGTGGGCAGTTGAAGATTCAATCCCACTTTTTGCGGGCCTTTCGGCTACTTAATCGAGTAAACATTATGCTATTTTACCAATCCAGCTATCTAAAACCTTGCAAATAAAAATGAGAATGGGAATCGTTGTGAGCGAGGCCATTGTTTTAGATTGACAACAATAGTTGATTGACAACCAAAACATTTCCCCTGCTCCACATAGCAGGACATCAAGGTCAGGATCTTCGAAATTTGAGGGTCGTAGGAATCATATTTACATGTGTGCATAATTAGGGTTCAATCTACGTTGTTATACAAAAATATCGAGAATCAGTCCAAGAGTCGAGTGATTCTATCCTGGTGTTCTTGGGCACTTGTATCCTCTGGCTTTTGACACCTCCACCTTGGGCGATTTATGATCAACTGCTTCCGATAATAGATCAACCATCTCCACTACTCCACCTCCATTTAATTTCTCCCCTATGAATCACCAGATCCTCACAGAGTTGGGAGAGATCTATGCACTTACTGATCCAAGAACGCATCAATAACACCAGGACTTGTCTTGTACATGAATGATTCTACCTTCAACATGCTCACTAATAGGGTATTTCGGCTCCATATAAAACGTGTTGTTTCCATGGGCGGTGATCTCATTCTTCTGCATGCTAATATGGTATAATGGTGCGCTATTGTCTCAATTCATCATTGTTATCCCTAAAATATGACTCGTAATATGAATATCCTTGATTGCAAACTTTACTTGTTGTTGGATCAATTCTGTCGAGTACAGGGTGTGAAGATTCGGTATCTTTGGATCTTATTCCAGTGGGTTGTTCCTAAAACACAGTGCCCCAGTGTCCACGCATACCCATTTACAACCCTGGGGTGAAATCTCTCAAATGGCCCCATGTTTACTTCTATTGATGTTATTACAAAATTGAACCATAATTGGGGTGAGCCTGTCATGTGTGTGGAAAAATATGCCCAGGTTCCCAACAATTCAGAAAATATGTAAACATTGTTTCATACTTGTGTAATTCCGATGCATTGTTTTGTGGGGAAGACAACTCTGTAGTACTTGACGAGAATTTTTGAGATCTATTCATTTTAATTTTTTTTTACCTTGCATTTGAGTCACTCTCACATCAATTGAAGACAAATAAGTATGTAAGGGAAACATGTATAAAAACACAGTTTATTTCTTTGAGTTTCTCGCATTCATACTTATTTCTGTTTTGCATGATATATTCTTCACAAATCTCACAATTTTGCTGCAGGATTTGTACTAAGATTTTTCAGGTCTAGAGATGATATCATTTTGCTGCTGAAGAGATTTTTCATGAATAACAACATTTTTCAAAAAAACATGCTTTGATAAATAGTTTGAAGGAGTTGATCTTCATTATACATTTCATGACAATGTTGTTACACATGTATTACATGTTGTTACACATGTATTCTACATGTTGTTACTCCTGTATTTGTAACATGTTGTTACTACACCTATTCATAAACCATTTTGCGTCACGATATGCTTACCTAAATTACTCCTTGTCATTACATTGATCATCCTTGTGTTGAAACCATCTTCAATTGCCTTATCCATCATGACTTCACACATCCCTATCTTTTTGAGTTGCATACATCATTTCCTTTATCTTTTTCAGTTCATTTTTGCCTTTCTAGTTTTCCTTCTGAATAAAACAAAATCCCCTTACATGATTACATTGTCTTGCCATACATGATGTTGCTACTGAGATCTATCTTTTAGTCCTACCAATATTTTTATAAAAACTCGCATTGACTGATGTGGGATTCCTTAAGGCCCACCTTTCAACAGTCTTGCCCCATCGACCTCAACACCTTATCTCGGAAATAGACTAGAGTCTATTTTGAGTACCTATAGGCTTGCATGCCTTAATGGCAAGTTCTCTCGCTAACGATCATGGGAATACATCAATTTCCCTTGATCATCAGATCTTTCAAGTGGCTCGACATCAGCACATCCATTCACACTTCACAAGATGTACTCGAGTACCTTGGCTCTCATTGACATCAATGGTGAGTTTCCTCACATTGGTTAACGACATTCATTAATGGTTGGTAATCTAATGATTTCTCTTCTTTCTCGACATCGACACATACTTTCGCATGATTAGAATTGTACCATCGAGTTTGTATCAAGTGAAGACTATATAAATTTTTTTGGCTCCCTCAGTAGTAACAACAACATGACTTCAGCTATATGAGAGTACTACCGTCCACTTTCATACTTCCTCTTTTCCATGATTCATCAACAGCAGTTCAGATCCCTCTGTAAGTTTTAAACCTGTGAAGTAAAGCAATGCATATAGATTCTTAAGAAAAACAAAATTTAATCAATGGATCATACACAGAGTACATAGAGATTTTATACCAGAAACCCTCAGTCGGGAAAACCTTTCTTATTTTCATTATATCGAATTTCACCATTCACTATACAATATATACAATGTTTTTAGGTATTCCGTAGATACCAAAACCCTAATCCCTAAAACCGGGATTATTTTTAGTAAACCGCTAAAAATAGCAAAACCTGCTAAAGATCGCTAAAACTAGTATGAGGGATCGTCAGACGCAATTGTCATATCCAATGCGCCCACACACACACATGAAAAGAATATAACACATACCCAACACCCTCCACTTCACATTCTCGGATTCAGCAGTTACAACAGTTGCAGCTATAGCACCAATCACGTTTTCCTGATCCAACAGCCGCAACAACTACATTTCTATTTCATAGCTCATCTACTTTTTGGGTGAGTGGAGGTATGTTGTTTTCTAAGATTTAATCACACAATTCCTTATATGCTGACTTGAATATTTTGGAAAATTTCCTCACCATGCTCTCTTTCCTTCCATAACCTACACTAAGTTGCATGAGGGCATGCAACCGATTCAGTTGGGGGGGGGGATATATTCACTACCAGTATTCCATTTTTTCCACTATTATCACTCCATTTTTCATCTCATTTATTGTTTACCAATTTTTCTTTTCCAACGATCCCCTGTTGCACTTTTCTTCATATGCACTGATATAAATATTGGCATGATTCATAAGAGATAGAGAAAATGCTTTCTTATACTCAATGATGCTCTCTTATGCACATTGATAGCTTATTATTTCCAGTGAGTACATGGCTAAATTATTGTAGCAATAAAATCAATAAGTGAAATGAATGTTGTTAACACAAGAACCAACATTCTTTGTATTCATGGTTGTCACACAAGAACCAACCATAAGAAAATTTCAAATGTTGTTACACATATTTCACATGTTGTTACACATGTATTACATGTTGTTACACATGTATTTTACATGTTCCTACTCCTGTATTTTACATCCTAGAAATATTCCTTATTAAAAAGACATCATCAATCAAAGCCATAGTTTAAATGCCAAAAGTTCTTAAGAATATGCATGCATGGTTGCATAAGGACATGCATGGTTGCATAAGGACATGCAACAAGTTTAGTTGGGGGGGATGTTGGGCCTCAGAAATGTCGTATTTTCATCCACCTTTTCCTTCATTATTCATTACATTCCATCATCCCATTAACCTTTTATTATACCATTTTCATAAATACATTTGGGTTTCACATTATTATTTTCCACTTTATTCATTTTAGTATTATAAGTGAATTCTTGATTAAATATTAGAAATTAACATATTTTCATTATATCTCAAGGTTGGATTAGTTTTATGATGTGTACAGGTATATTTGAAGATTTCAACAAAGTCAAATATTACCACCTAGCCTCAAATTCAAATTTCATCTTCAAGCTTTGAAGATTTGAAGAATATTTGGGACAATCATTCAAGCAAATTCAAAGGAGAAGATCATGGAGATTTTGATGGCATATCTTATCCAATATTTGTGAGAGATGTGTGGAGGATTTGAAGGGATCATATCTTGTAATAATAGGAAAGTGGTTGAGAGAATAGTGGATCTATAATTATGAGACTCTTGCAAAGGCAAATCACATGGTGGCATTACTAAAACAAGAGAACATACTTTTGAAGTTGAATGCAATGCATCAAAATACCTCACCAGGTCATCCATCATCCAACAAGGCAAAAGACAAAGGTAAAACATTGATGAGTCTACAAGAAGATGAGTTTGAGAAGAACAAGGACTATTTTCTTCCGAGAGTAAACCAATATTTGGAGAAGCTATTGAAGAGGGCCAACAAAGACACCAAGCTGCATAGAAACATGGTGAGACATTATTTCACCAGGAACCTGATTTGCAAAATTAGGCTCAAAAACATGAAAAAGAGGCTAAGGAAAGCCCTAAAGAAGACAAAGAGGAGAGATATCCTTGATCTCTTGGATTATTCATCACTGATTGTGTAAATCCATCACACAAGGAGTCCCAGAAACAAATTGCAAGGAATTTTGACAATTTTGGCATTTTTTTGAAAATTTTGGTATTTTGACAGTTTTGATGTACAGAAGCGCAGCGTGGCCACGCTACGCTTTATCTCAGAGGATCTAAATTATGAAAATTTTACATGCTTGGATAGGTATTGAGCTACAATTCACATATATATACTCTGTTCTTGAGTTGGATGCACAGATAGAGAGAGATTTTATTGAAAGTACCATTATGATACCATAATTTCTCTAGAAATTGAATTTTTTTTATGCATATAGTAAGAGAGCAGCTATATAAAGGCATTGGAACTTTATGCTAAATAATAAATTGATCTTTCTTTTCAGTGTGGGTATTTTTCCCAAAAGGGTTTTCCCCAAAACATCATTGTGTAATTATTGGATGTTTATGTGTTATTTGTTTTCTATAATTGTTTGTTTAGATTTTCTATACATTCTTCTCTTGTGAATTAGATTAGGAGTCATATTCTATGCATTTGCTTCATTTTATTTGGTAGCATACCCTTATCTCCTGTAACATCCCGCTCTGGCGCACTGACAAAACTTATTCTTTGAGGACACTTGCTCGCAAGTGATCTGGATTTTTATGATGATGAACCACTTAACCTTGATGATGATGCGTCATGATTGATGACAGGATGTTTTACTATTGTTGTATACAGGTGCTATTGACTCAGTTTCATTGAGTGTGCAGGGTTTCGGACTTTGAGGATGCAGAGGCATCGGTGGAACTCCCTTGGACTCCGGATTGAGTCAGGGAGTGGGCTATTTGAGTTGTTTCATTCACGATGATATTGTTTTGTTTTGATGATATGCTATTGATTTCATGATATGTTGTTGACATGATTTGACATGATGGTTGATGATGCAGGCTAACGATAGCTTGCCGACCAGACTCACATATGGAGTAAAGGGGTCACACACGAGTTCCAGAGAGATTGAGGGAGAGGTGTGTCAGCAGCCCTGCCACAGCCTATTAGCACTCCCGCTGTGGCTCGAACTGTAGGTTAACGATTACCTAGTTCGAGAGGACCCACGATGTCGTGAGGGAAGACTGCGACAGTCGCTCACGATTTGAACTGTAGGTTAACGATTACCTAGTTCAAGGGGATCCACAATGCCGTGAGGGCAGACTGCGACAGTTGCTCACGTGATTCTAAGGGGCGCGCAATAAGGCGGGGGACTTATTCCTTAGAAGCCCTTAGTCTCCCACAAGTTCACCTAGCGGAGTGTTGACTCCAGGGGTTATAGATTCTACCAATATGTCAAGTTAGCGAGTGGCACCCTTGGAGCATGTGGTGCATCCTGAAGGGCACGTCGCGGAAAGAAATGCAAATCAGCGAGTGGCACCCTTGGAGCATGTGGTGCATCCTGAAGGGCACGTCGCGGAAAGAAATGCAAATCAGCGAGTGGCA
>ML825598.1:55612-74510 GCA_009831015.1 Picea engelmannii | reverse complement strand
TAAGCTGTCCTATTTTGAAGAATATATCCAAATTATTCTACAACTATAACATACAGGGAAGGCACCCAAATGAAAACATTGTGATCAACTTGAAGTGGACAATTTTATTACATCTTTCCTTGTTGAAAAATCATTGATCATGAAAACAACAAAAAAGGTATCCACAAAATTTTTGAAGAATGGTTGAAACCAAAGACATTAAGAATGTTGATATTGAAATGAAATTCCACTATGTCATATGAATTAGTGAAAATGATTTTGATGATCATGGAATATATAACCAAACATCTATCCCATTCCATACCCTCCCCTATGGATGATGGCATTGTCCAAAATGTAGTGACATATAATGAAGGCCACATGTCTTGATTTTTTTATTTCAAAATCATTGGGTTCAATTATAGAGATAGAACTTTTGGCCAATATTTTACAAAATACATTCCATAAAGTGATCGAGGGTTTATTAGTGATATGCACTTGCTTCTCAATATTTGTAGGTTCACTATATGTCCAATATGTGTTTAAACTTATGAATATTTCCTCTAATGAACATAAATCTATATTAGGGGTCTCAACTTTGCAGTGTTGAGATTTTGGAGTTTAAAACACAATTCAACTGTAGTGATTCTAAAGTTAGCTCAAAAACATGAAAAAGAGGCTAAGGAAAGCGCTAAATAATCCAAAAAGGAGAGATATCATTGATCTCTTGGATGATGCATCACTTATTGTGTAAACCCATCACAAAAGTAGTCCCAAAAACAAATTGCAAGGAATTTTGACAATTTTGACAAATTTTTGAAATTTTTGGTATTTTGACAGTTTTGATGTACAGAAGCGTAGTGTGGCCATGCTGCGCTTTCTCTAAGAGGATATAAATGATGAAAAAGTTACATGATTGGATAGGTATTGATATGTACTTCACATATATATACTCTGTTGGCAATTTCAGATCACAATGTTGAAGAAAAATCCAAAAAACATGATAAAAACAGGTCTCTGCCACTTTTTCAAGACCTTTGTTGCGCTTCTGGGAGTAATTTTGGGAAAACATATTTTTCTTTATCAAAATTTGTCCATTTTATTTTCTTGAGGTTTCTAATGACAACTAGATACCCTCAGGTTTCCATTGAGCCTTTCAGAGCTGGATTTGGAGTAGGGGAAGGCTTTCAAAAGTCCTCTCCAAGGTTGGTGGTGCGTTTTTTATTAATGTTGCGTTTCTGGGAAATATGGAAACATAGTGATTTTTTGTTTCAGAAATTGATTCTATGATCTATTTTGGCTCATACTTGGACACTTTCCCACCCTTATTGTACCATTTTAGAGTTTAAAACACAATTCAATTGTAGTGATTCTGAAGTTAGCTCAAAAACATGAAAAAGAGGCTAAGGAAAGCCCTAAAGAAGCCAAAGAGGAGAGATAGCCTTAATCTCTTGGATTATGCATCAATGATTGTGTAAACCCATCACAAAAGGAGTCCCATAAATAAATTGCAAGGAATTTTGACAATTTTGGCAAATTTTTGAAATTTTTGGTATTTTGACAGTTTTAATGTACAGAAGCGCAGCGTGGCCACGCTGCACTTTCGATCAGAGGATATAAATGATGAAAACATTATATTCTTGGATAGGTATTGAGTTTTACTTAAAATATGTATGCTCTTTTGGCAATTTTAGATCACAATGTTGAAGAAAAATCCAAAAAACATGATAAAAAACAGGTCTCTGTCACTTTTTCAAGACCTTCGCAGCGCTTCTGGGAGTATCTTTGGGAAAACATATTTTGATATGTAAAAAGGTGTCCATTTGATTTTATTGAGGTGTATAATGACAACTAGATACCCTCAGTTTTCCATTGAGCCTTTCAGAGCTGGATTTGGAGTAGTGGAAGGCTTTCAAAAGTCCTCTCCAAGGTTGGCTCTGCATTTTTTATTGATGTTGTGTTTCTGGGAAATATGAAAACATAGTTTTTTTTTTGTTTCAGACATCGATTCTCTAATTTGTGTTGGCTCATACCTAGACACTTTCCCACCCTTATTGTACCATTTTGGAGTTTAAAACACAATTCAACTGTAGTGATTCTGAAGTTAGCTCAAAAACATGAAAAAGAGGCTAAGGAAAGCCCTAAAGAAGCCAAAGAGGAGAGATAGACTTTATCTCTTGGATGATGAATCACTAATTGTGTAAACCCATCACACAAGGAGTCTCAAAAACAAATTGCAAGGAAATTTTGACAGTTTTGATGTACAGAAACACAACGTGGCCACGCTGTTCTTTCTCTCAGAGGATATAAATTATGAAAAGGTTACATTCTTGGATAGGTATTGAGATTTAATTCACATATATATACTCTTTTGGCAATTTCAGATCACAGTGTTGAAGAAAAATCCAAAAAACATGATAAAAAACAGGTCTCTGCCACTTTTTCAAGACCTTTGATGTGCTTCTAGGAGTAACTTTGGGAAAAAATATTTTTATTTGTCAAAATGTGTCCATTTGATTTTCTTGAGGTGTATAATGAAAACTAGATACTCTCAGGTTTCCATTGAGCCTTTCAGAGTTGGATTTGGAGTAGTGGAGGGCTTTCAAAAGTCCTCTCCAAGGTTGGCGCTATGTTTCTTTATTGATGTTGTGTTTATGGGAAATATGACAACATAGTGATTTTTTGTTTCAGACATCGATTCTCTGATCTGTTTTGGCTCATACCTGGACACTTTCCCACCCTTATTGTACCATTTTGGAGCTTAAAACACAATTCAACTGTAGTGATTATGAAGTTAGCTCAAAAACATGAAAAAGAGGCTAAGGAAAGCCCTAAAGAAGACAAAGAGGAGAGATAGACTTGATATATTGGATTATTCATCACTGATTGTGTAAAACCATCACACAAGGAGTCCTAGAAATAAATTGCAAGGAATTTTGACAATTTTGGCAAATTTTTGAAATTTTTGGTATTTTGACAGTTGTGATGTACAAAAGCGCAGCGTGGCCACGTTGTGCTTTCTCTCAGAGGATATAAATGATGAAAAAGTTATATGCTTGGATAGGTATTGAGATGTACTTCACATATGTATACTCTGTTGGCAATTTTAGATCATAGTGTTGAAGAAAAATCCAAAAAACATGATAAACAATAGGTCTCTGCCACTTTTTCAAGACCTTCACTGTACTTCTGGGAGTAACTTTGGGAAAACATATTTTTATCTGTCAAAAGGTGTCCATTTGATTTTATTGAGGTGTCTAGTGACAACTAGATACCCTCAGGTTTCCAATGAGCCTTTCAAAGCTGGATTTGGAGTAGTGGAAGGCTTTCAAAAGTCCTCTCCAAGGTTGGCATTGTGTTTTTTATTGATGCTGCGTTTCTGGGAAATATGACAACATAGTGCTTTTTTGTTTTAGACATCAATTCTCTGATTTGTGTTGGTTCATACCTGGACACTTTCCCATCCTTATTGTACCCTTTTCATTTTTTTTTTTAACTTCAAAAATGTAAAAACGAAACAATATATTTATGTATGCATGTATGTATTCATCTTGACTTTTAATTAGACATATTTTTTGGTCAAATTTGATGTTAATAGATATATATATGTTTGAATATATGAAATTATAATGGAATTCAATTAATTATTTCTATCGAACTTAATGGTAAATTTGATCGTATTTCTTTGCAGAGATGAAATTTTTTTGAACTTCATTGTTCCATGAATTTGAACATGAACACAAACTAGGTTACTTAGCAGCCAAGAAACATCTTGAGAGCACTCCCCGGGGGTTTCATACTAGTTTATGTACCAGAAAGGTTTTGTAGTAAGGAAACTAGGGGGTATTGGTTTTGGTAGCATAGGAGTATGTTGAAGGGGATGTTCTTGCCCTGTAGCTAGCATATTTGATTGTTTTGTTTATGTTTTGTGTGATACTTTATGATCGACTTATATGTTTTTGTATATGTTGTCATGATTATATAGTTATCTGCCAATTTTTATGAATTCAATGTTGTGCAACTTCAATTAGAAGCCATAATTGAATCCAATATTGACATTGATATATAACGAAATGACATGAAGTTGTGATAGTGTTCCCATCATGGGAATTTATGTATTTTATTGAAGCAGTTTTAAATGAAATTAATGTACTACTTGATCATGGGGTTAGCCACTTGATTGCTCCTACATGTTATGTTCATTTGGATGATATAGGGAATATCCAATGATAATTGTTGGGGGATATGTTGATTGCAAATGGAAAAGAACTTATCATTTACCTGTAGGTTGTAATTGACATAGCTTGATTTCGATGTGGTGTTTGTCGGGTTCACTTGATCAAATTTCAACCATAATTGTGTGTATAGTAGTATTAACTGATTATAACAAATCATTGTAATGTTGGCTTTGGATCAATTTGTATATAAGATTAAATATTTTCAATGATGGGGAAGTATAAAAATTTGCTAATGGGATATCTTCTTATTCTTAAAGGTATCAATAGGCTTTCCTTTTCTCTTTTGCAAATTCAACCATATGGTATTATGATACAACAGAGAGGAATGATTGGATGAGGAGGATCCTGGAATTAAAAGGTTTAAGCATGTTTTGTTGGCATTTAACTTTCCACCATCTAATAAATTTCGTAGTAGGTTATCGTGGCCAATAATGAAAAGGTCGTATTCTTAAAATGTCATAATTATTAGACTTGCAAGTCTACATGTACATGTCTTGGGCTACAAAATCCTATCAAGGTTCAAATTACTTGCTTCCATATTTCTCTTATTGTTTTTTTGTTGAATGTTCAATTCTTTGGTCTATAGTATAACCTCTTAACTGTATCTTTCGCAGCCCATAACATGATCTTTCTTCCTATGTCAGATTTTCACATTGCCAAAGGACACATTGTTGTTTCCTTCTCATGACTACAAGGGCCAGACAACTAAATGTTGAATTTCTATGAAGGAAAATGTACCAAAAAATCATCCTTTTGAGGTCCCATATTTGACCTCCATCATTTTTCTTTTCTTTTTGGCATGTATTGTCCCTTCTTCTCTTTGTTGGATTTTATTGTAGGACTTTTCTATGTTTCTGTCATGGTCATTGTTGGCTTCCTTCAAATTTTGATGGAGATGGCTATACTGAATAAGATATAAAACTAAACCAAGTAGCTACCATCACTGATACTTGCTTAACAAGTCACATTGCCCAATCATGTTGATATGTGTGGAAGCATATTAAAATCTAGTGTGACTTAAATTATTAATTGTGAAAACAAAACAAAAAAGAAACAAAAAACGAGACAACAAAACCAAAAGAATTGAACCCAATACAATTCTAGAGGTGACTGAATTATACAATTCTACTTTTGTTACAATGGAGTTACAAAAGATAGATAGTGTTCATTTGCCAATAACAAAATTAGAATTTCTTCTCTATGAAGGGAAGACAATTCAATTTTATTACAGTAATACAAGTATCTATGTTTACAAAATGACATGCAGGTCACAACCCGATAAACACTACAATATGGCCATGCAATATCATAATTGAATATAGCCATAAAGTGCAACATTAGAATTACATAAACCCAAACAATTGAACGCAGGTCCAAGTCTCTAAATATTTGATGCATTTACAACTAATTAAGATATGGGAAAAGATGGATTTTTGAACGTAATGAATCCTAACGCATCTGGAAGATGGATTTCTGGACTTCTGGGGTTCAAATTTCCATGTTTTACCTGCTGACATGTACAAGAGTTGGGTTAGTTTTGATACCAAAAAGAATATTTTTCTAGCTTGCCTTAAGTAATTATTTGACACACAAAATATAAGCTTCATAAAGTTGATAAACTGAACAACTTACAAAATTATTTGGAAGAGAATACACTTATAGGAAGCTTGAATGTCTTGTGGAAGGTCCCATTGATAGAGGGTCACATCTACAAAAAAAAATATGATAATGAGACTTTAAAAACAATAAATTATTAAATTAAGAGGGTAGAAAAGTTAACATAGAGATTGCATACCTAGCACTTGTCCCAACTCCACCTTCAGAAACATCAAATATCTTACGTTTTCTTTTTTTCTTTGTTGTTCTTATCATTATACTAAGCTCAGTTGTTTCTAGAAGGTGGTTTTTCTTCTTAAATCCATCTATTTTACGCCTATAAAATGATTGACCCATTTGCACAAGAACATCTGAATGATTGGACCCCCCTCCTTTCTATGTGCATCTATGGTAAATGGTATGAGCTAGCTTGTGTGATTTCTCCATGTCCTGTGTACCCTGAATGGCCAAGCTTCCATATTTTCTTGCAAACCATGGTCCATGTGCAAATAATTGATGCTACAAACATTGGCATCAATCTATCTTAAAATACCAAACAAATGTATGAAATGAAGTTAATTTACAATAAATTATGTATAGTAAAGAAACGTACAAAGGAAAGTACTAGTGGGATGAAAATTAATATGCATACCATATAATGTGTCATATGGTTGTCTCCCCGGGCTTTTATCATTTCTCTTATGAAGTATATAATAAATTCTTGAAAGGTTATTGCATCAGCTTCCATGAAATTTTCCTTATCCATCAGTAGAAAAAAAGATGAAAGTGACCTCCAAGCACATTTCTTATTTCTATTTGATTCATGCCCTTCACTAGTGCGATCATCTTCTACATCAATTAATTCTTCATACAATCCCCAACATCCATGTCCACATTTGTTTTTAAGAAAACGACGTTCCTTGACACCTGACATTGATGGATTTGATGGAAGATTTCCTCGTGTATTTGACCTCTTAATATCTTTTTCAATTTTAACATGTCCACCATGCAAACCTACTTTTGAAAGAACGTGTTCAATTGCCTCAATTGACTTTTTACTTTCATCTTGTGGGGTTTTTTTCCATGCAAAAAAAATAGATAAATACACCAACTTATCAACAATTCTCACAAATGCATGCAAAGTTCACATGTGCAACCTAATCAATGGTATAGGAAACACTGCATCTAGATTTGGATCAAGTTGATCACGGTTGGGAGGAAAGTTTTGATGACAACTCAAAATACCACCATTCCAACTTTGATCTTTTTGTTTTTTCTTCATGCAATATGTTAGCGACATTTCTTGTCTTGGGCCTGAGAACATCCAGGTCTGCAGGTTGCATGAAGAACGCCCAAGCGTAACACGTAAAGCCCCATTTCAGGTTAAAAATCAAGTGAGCGGGTGAAATTACGTTGTCAACGGCCCGAATTCATCTATAAAAGCAGATCGACGGATGGCGGGAAATCGCGGTTAGCGGAGTTGCGTCGGGATTAGCCCGATATGTAGTGTCTATATTGCATGCAAGAAAGGGTATCAGTCGTCCATCCAAAGAACGTGTGGTGCAAGATCTAGTCACGTCGGCATTTCGGCATTCGGGAGTTTGAAGGATGAGGGTTTCACGTCTTTCTACATCTCGAAACCCCGAACCCTAAAACGTCGATAAGAGCCTTTGAAGCTAAGCCTATGGTCCTAGCACCTGGTCACGTCAAGCGAGCCTGATAATGGAGGCAGCCCTCTTCTAACATCAAATTCCAGTAGGACCATCCATCTGAAGGACACACGGCACAATAGCCGAGCCATGAGTGGGGCCCTTCGGGGTTTTCATGATGAAAGCGTCGAGATCATCTCATCCGTTCATCCATCAGCGAGGTCAGGCACATTTAATTTAAAGAGGGTGCAGATCTGGACGGTCGTGATCCAGACACTCAAATTCATGGACAAGGTCCAATTCTGCACCCCATCTGTCATTCTAGCTTTAACGAGAGGGGGGCGGGGGGGGTGGGTCCGGAATCAGAGATAATGTATGAGCACATTTGAACGGCCCAAGTCTTGGCGCTTAGATATACGGTCTATATTGAATTCTGGACCCCCCCATCGGTTCTGCCTTTAATGGAGGGGGGGGGTCCGGAATGGAATTTCACTCTAGCGGCCCCCCCTTCCTGTCGTGTCAGTGTCTGAGTCGTCCTCCCCGTTTCCACTTGTTCTCCACCTACCGCCACCTTCTTCCCCCGTCATCTGCCCAACTTCCCTCTTTCCATCCACATGGCCCCTCCTCAGCTCATCGCCCTCTCATCTCCTACCATGTGTCCCCCCGCACTCCACACACCTTCCTCCTCTTTCCTTTTCAGACCGCGTGGCATTCCTCAGCTTATGTCACAGCTCCCATTTCCTCTCCATCACCTCCACTGTGTTGACGTCATCGCTCCCATCATACCCTTTTTCACATTCGCTATAGGGGTCCCTCGCAGCAGTCCAGCGAAGCAGCATCGAAAGAGAGACCGTTCAGCTGATCCAGGTGGGACCATTAGGAGACCTCCACGTCCCAAAAGGTAGGGTTGACCGAGGATGTCCCCAGTCCCAAGAAAGCAGTTATTGTGGTTGTTGCTGGTGGTTGAGCATTATCTCTGCCATAAAAAGAAAGTCCAGCAAAGGACTAAAGCTGGTCGATTCGTCTGCAGCAGGACAGTCCAAAATCTGATAGTGTTTGTCTTGGGTGCACGACCGGACAGAGTCTTCATGCGCAGACTGTCAGAAGACATGCAGACGCAATGTTTTTAATGCAGCGTCTTGTTTTTGTTGTTGTTGTTGTTTTGAGTATATGTAGGCATTTTCACCATTTTTGTAAGGATTGATGGTTGAGCTAGGCTCCTGATTGTAAAGTTTTAACGAAGCACTGGTTGCTCTGGTTATGTATTGGCACTTGAGACTTCTTGCCTTATGAATGTCAGCTTCTTTCCATCTCTTTGTTTACACTGTGTTAGAACAACTCGGAATTGGAGGATCTAGTCGAGTTGCACTGTTATAGGATGATGTAGGTTGGATCACTGTAATAGTTGCATTGTCTCTAATCAGTTCTTGTATTTTCTCAACGCTGAATGATTTGGAATTGGAGGATCTGGTCAAGTCACCTTTCAATTCCCCAAATCTTAGAACCAAGAGGATCTTGTATTCTGAGCTTTTCTTCCTCAAGTTGTTGAAAGGCCTGATGCCCGAGGCAGTCTTGCTCACTCATCTCACCAAGTCTTCCATCTGCTCATTTTATAATCAACTCAATGACGGAAGTTAGATCAAGACCTCCTTTGTTATTTACATACCAGGCCTAGTCCCTGAGTTAGAATGATACCTTCCTGGGTCTCTACCCATTTGATCACCCATTAAATTTATTCGTGACATAAACTGATGGGCGTTGGGCTCTGCTCCTGTTGCAATCCAGGAGTGACTTCTAACGCTAACATTTCTGGCGCCGTTGCCGGGGACGAAGTTGAATATTTTCCCTGGGATTGAATGACATTGAGCCTCTGATTCTGAAGGTGCATCAGGCATCAGAGCCCTTAAAGATTGCTACTGTGCACCTGGTGACTCCACTGTGGTGACTCCAAGGTTTCCACAGCACTGTGTTAGTTGTGGCTACTTTAGCACGCCTGAAAGCTGACCCAAAGGAGCTTTCTCGAGAAGGTTTCAGCAGCTGCTTTCTCAGCCTGAGAAGCTCCCTGGGGTAACGACAATGTTAAGATTTGGCCTTTGATGGTGAACAAGGACCAGACACATTCAAATTTGTGCATCTTTCACCTAGCAACTCCATGATTCAAGGATTGATTGGCGACTCCACTGGTTCGATATGGAGAAAATCCTTGCTCGCAGGTTTGCTCCTTTTAATTTTTCTGCTATTCCTGGTTTTCCTAATGTTGTCCCCTCTCCGAATGAATGGGGCAATTATTTGCCCATATTTGGAAAATGTGAAGAGGACAACCCTGCTCAGCACCTCAGTGAATTTCATGAACTCATGTGTCAGTGGGAGATACATCATGAAGATGTTCATGTTCTCGTTAGCAGGGGATGCGTGTAGATGGTATCATTCTTTACCCCATGCTATCATTTCTTCACTCAGTGAGTTCCATGCATCTTTTACCACTTACTGTCAGAAGTTGTATCCCTCTGAGTTGATTTTTCATAACTGTTGTGAGGGATACTACAACAAATGTATACATTATAGAGCTGTCTTTTATGAAGGCTATGAGGATGATCCTGATGACCTGGATCAGGAATCAGTCCTTTCTCCTCCCTATTCGTCTGCTTCAGGCAGAGTTATGGAGCTGGTAAAATCTATCGCTACCAAACTAGACAGGTGGGAAGTTGAGCGATGATTTTCCACCCTATGAAGAAGATGATTTTGGTATCTCTACAATGAATAATTATGAAGATCCCAGAAAGGAAGAAGATGCTTCGGGCGGAGTTATGGAACTGATAAAATCTATCACTGCCAGACTTGATAGGTGGGAAGTTGAACAATGTGCTAAGGATTTCCCATCCTTTGAAGCATATGCCCTTAGCAACTCTACTGAAGGCGATTATGAAAAAATCTTTCCCACAGGTCCTGTTTATGGTCATTATGAATCTGACCCATGGGAGAGACAAGAAGAGGAAATCCTCCCATATATGATTATGTCAGATGGAGGCTGTGATGATGAGGGCTATAAGGATAGAAGACTGGGGGAGGAAGACGCTCTGAGTGAACTGATAGAGCAAGCGAAATCTCTCACTGCCCAACATGCAAGGTTGGATTCTGAAGGAAATGGAGAGAATTGTCCAGTCTTCAAGGCAGATGATCTGAGCAGCTCTTTTGAAGAGATTATTGAAGATTTCTTGGATGCATTAGCATCTTCCCCCGATGACCCTGTTGTCTCAAATTTAAACGAAGAAGCCATTGTGGAAGAGGATTGTTCTTTCTTCCTTCATGAGATTTCCCATGATGTATTTACATTTGGGATTGAAGAGAAGTATCGGGAGACCGTTCCCTTTTTACAAGATTGGAGAGTGCACAAAGAGGAGGAGGAACTAGAGGAGCAGCTGAGCGCGCATTTCTTTTTCTATCCAGAGCCAGTCAGTGAGAAGCCACCGCCCGAGATCAGTGAGCCTACTACAGTTTTCCACTCACCCATGCTTGTCAGAGATATTCAGCCACATGGGAATAGCTGTGTAGCAGAGGAGGCTACCTGTTGCCAATTTTCTGAAATTCTCCACTCATTCTATGACCCTGTCATGGAATACATGGAGTGGCATGTCCTTTATGCCTTGGAGCCACCCTATTTCATATCAACTTCAGCCTCTGAGGAGAAGTTGAAGAGTGTAGCCATTCTATTGTCACGGTTACACCATCTACTGGTGATCATCGACAGAAGGAAGGAGCTTATATCCAGGAAGCCGCTTGAATGGCTATGGTGGAAGTCTGCTTTCACCTAGCCCCATGTAAAATATTTTATTAGCATTAGGACTGTATATAAATAATCTCCTTTGAGCATGTTGCTTTGTTTTCTTTGCTTTACTTTTCAGCCTATATTTTCAGAAGCGGGATGTTTTGAGCTTGACTCCATAGCCCAACAACAAGGCACTGGATCTGCAAAAAGAGTCCTTAGAGCATCACAGGGACGAATCTATCCCCCATGGAGCCTAATGTTAGCGACATTTCTTGTCTTGGGCCTGAGGAGATCCAGGTCTATAGGTTGCACGAAGAACGCCCAAGTGTAGCACGTAAAGCCCCATTTCAGGCTAAAAATCAAGTGAGCGGGCGAAATTATGTTGTCAACAGCCCAAATTCATCTATAAAACCAGATCGACGGATGACGGGAAATTTTGGTTAGCGGAGTTGCGTCGGGATTAGCGTGATAGGTAGCGTCTATATTGCATGCAAGAAAGGAAATCATTTATCCATCCAAAGGACGCGTGGTGCAAGATCTAGTCACGTCGGCATTTCAGCATTCGGGAGTTCGAAGGGTGAGGGTTTCACGTCTTTCTACATCTCAAAACCCCGAACCCCGAAACGCCGATAAGCGCCTTTGAAGCTAAGCCTATGATCCTAGCACCCGGTCATGTCAAGCGAGCCTAAGAATGGAGGAAACCCTCTTCTAACATCAAATGCCAGCTTGACCGTCCATCTGAAGGACACACGGCGCAATAGTTGAGCCACGAGTGGGGCCCTTCGAGGTTTTCATGATGAAAGCACCGAGGTCATCTTAGCTATCCATCCATCAGTGAGGCTTAGACACATTTAATTTAAAGAGGGAGCAGATATGGATGGTCGTGATCCAGGCACTCAAATTCACGGACAAGGTCCAATTCCGTACCCCCTCCGTCATTCTGGCTTTAACTAGAGGGGGGGGGGGGTCCAGAATCGAAGATAATGTATGAGCGCATCTAGACGACCCAAGTCTCGGTGCTTAGATCTACGGTCTGTATTGAATTCCGGACCCCCCCATCAGTTCTGCCTTTAATGGAGGGGGGGGGGTCCGGAATGGAATTTCACTCTAGCGAGTCCCCCTTCCTATCGTGTCACTGTCTGAGTCGTCCTCCCCATTGCCACTTGTTCTCCACCTATGGCCACCTTCTTCCCCCGTCATCTGTCCAACTTCCCTCTTTCCATCCACATGGCCCCTCCTCAGCTCATCGCCCTCTCGTCTCCTGCCATGTGTCCCCCCACACTCCACACACCTTCCTCCTCTTTCCTTTTCAAACCGCGTGGCATTCCTCAGCTTATGTCACAGCTCCCACTTCCTCTCCATCGCCTCCACCGTGTTGACGTCATCGCTCCCATCATACCCTTTTTCACATCCACCATAGGGGTCCCTCGCAGCAGTCCAGCGAAGCAACATCCAAAGAGAGACCGTTCAGTTGATCCAGGTGGCACCATTAGGAGACCTCCACGTCCCAGAAGGTAGGGTTGACCGAGGTTGTCCCCAGTCCCAAGAAAGCAGTTATTGTGGTTTTTGCTAGTGGTTGAGCATTATCTCCGCCATAAAAAGAAAGCCCATCAAAGGACTAAAGCTGGTCGATTCATCTGCAGCAGGACAGTCCGAAATCTGATAGCGTCTGTCTTGGGTGCACGATTGGCCAGAGTCTGCATGCGCAGACTGTCAGAAGACATGCAGACGCAATGTTTTTAATGCAACATCTTGTTTTTGTTGTTGTTGTAATTTTGAGTATATGTAGGCGTTTTCGCCATTTTTGTAAGGATTGATGGTTGAGCTAGGCTCCTGATTGTAAAGTTTTAATGAAGCACTGGTTGCTCTGGTTCTGTATTGGCACTTGAGACTTCTTGCCTTATGAATGTCAACTTCTTTCCATCTCTTTGTTTACACTGTGTTAGAACAGCTCGGAATTGGAGGATCTAGTCGAGTTGCACTATTATAGGATGATGTAGGTTGGATCATTGTAATAGTTGCATTGTCTCTAATCAGTTCTTGTATTTTCTCAACGCTGAATGATTTGGAATTGGAGGATCCATTCAAGTCACCTTTCAGTTCCCCAAAGCTTATAACCAAGAGGATCTTGTATTCTGAGATTTTCTTCCTCAAGCTTTTGAAAGGCCTGATGCCCGAGGCAGTCTTGCTCACTCATCTCACCAAGTCTTCCATCTGCTCATTTTATAATCAACTCAATGACGGAAGTTAGATCAAGACCTCCTTTGTTCTTTACATACCAGGCCTAGTCCCTGAGTTAGAATGATACCTTCCTGGGTCTCTACCCATTTGATCACCCATTAAATTTATTCGTGACATAAACTGATGGGCGTTGGGCTCTTCTCCTGTTGCAATCCAGGAGTGACTTCTAACGCTAACATTTCTGGCGCCGTTGCCGGGGACGAAGTTGAATATTTTCCCTGGGATTGAATGACATTGAGCCTCTGATTCTGAAGGTGCATCAGGCATCAGAGCCCTTAAAGATTGCTACTGTGCACCTGGTGACTCCACTGTGGTGACTCCAAGGTTTCCACAGCACTGTGTTAGTTGTGGCTACTTTAGCACGCCTGAAAGCTGACCCAAAGGAGCTTTCTCGAGAAGGTTTCAGCAGCTGCTTTCTCAGCCTGAGAAGCTCCCTGGGGTAACGACAATGTTAAGATTTGGCCTTTGATGGTGAACAAGGACCAGACACATTCAAATTTGTGCATCTTTCACCTAGCAACTCCATGATTCAAGGATTGATTGGCGACTCCACTGGTTCGATATGGAGAAAATCCTTGCTCGCAGGTTTGCTCCTTTTAATTTTTCTGCTATTCCTGGTTTTCCTAATGTTGTCCCCTCTCCGAATGAATGGGGTGATTATTTTCCCATATTTGGAAAATGTGAAGAGGAAAACCCTGTTCAGCACCTCAGTGAGTTTCATGAACTCATGCGTCAGTGGGAGATACATCATGAAGATGTTCATGTTCTCGTTAGCAGGGGATGCGCATAGATGGTATCATTCTTTACCCCCTGCTAGCATTTCTTCACTCAGTGAGTTCCATGCAGCTTTTACCACTTACTATCAGAAGTTGTATCGCTCTGAGTTGATTTTTCATAACTGTTGTGAGGGATACTACAACAAATGTATACAAGATAGAGTTGTCTTTTATGAAGGCTATGAGGATGATCCTGATGACCTGGATTAGGAATCATTCCTTTCTCCTCCCCATTCATCTGCTTCGGGCAGAGTTATGGAGCTGGTAAAATCTATCGCTACCAGACTAGACAAGTGGGAAGCTGAGCGATGTGCAGAGGATTTGACTTCTAACGCTAACACAATATAAGAAACTATGCATTGCATTTGCACCATGAGAAATGTTGTACATACACTTGAGATTTTTTCCACATATAATTTTTCCCCTGCATCATATGAAGACATAATTGATGGTAAATATGTTTTGCTAAAAAAAAATTTCAAGGACTCATGGGACTCCTTGTTGACACGAAAAATTCCCAACCAAAAAAGGTGATCTTCAGATTGAACTTGAAAATATTTATCACTTGTCTTATCAAGGTTTGGATCTCATGCATGATTCATTAATGTGATTGAAACTCTTTCATATTTTTCATTGTTGATTAACTCCATCTCATCCAATTTTAACAACAATCAATTTCCCACATGCCTCCTCAATAGATATGTCATAGTACCTCACCATAAGTTGTAATACCCACTCCAAGTCATACCACAAGTTATTTTTTCTCATTAATGGAATAATTTCACTTGATACTTTCTTTTTATTTTTACTTACAACTTCATGCACTGCTTCTAATTGATATGCATCTCCCAAATAATAATAAAAAAATTGTTTCGTAGTCCACGCTCTTTTTGCACATGGAAAGGGCGAGGAACCAAAATCTTCTTAATTTCGACATTCAACATTCCATCTCTCGGAACTTTAAAAAGACTTGCATATGCTTCCCTGTTAATCCCTCTATCATCACAAATTCCTTGAACATCCTTTACATCAATTGTTAAGTTTGCAATGAATTGGTTAACTACTTCTTTCCTCAAAGCATAAAATTCTGGTTGTTTGAGCATTGATTTAATGTCACTTTTCTTCAACACAGTTTTTCACAAATCCACAATATCAGTACAACTTGGATCGAATATGGACTTCACCCCAAACACCCTTTTTTTATAGGCACCTCCCCTCTTTACCATACATGATAATGGTTTCAATTCTTTTGATCTATTCCTCAACCCCACTGGGGTTTCCTTTAAGGAAGAGAGTCTCTTTTGGAGATGATAGATATCATTTTTCAACATTTCAATTTCTTTTTTTGAGTTGGATTTCACTTGAAGCAGTTCATCCACATGTCTTTGATTCAACATTTCTATTATTTGGTTCAATCTTATGATTTCATGATACTGAACCATATTTGAGTGATGGAGATGATTTAATTTGACACTAAGATCTTGGATTTTTTGTTAAAGTGAAATCCGGTTACACTATTACATATAGGCTAAAAAATTGACGAACTATTACGACGATTGTGATAAAATCAATTTTTTTGTCGAATAAAATTTAAAAAAATGAAATTTTACTAATTTGTTTTTAAATTAGACCGATAATGTCAGATTTCCGACATGTTCTAAGGTCGTCGGAGGTCCAACGCCCGGTTTCGACACTTTAATATAGTCGTTTGTAGGTCAACATAACGCTCATTGACTTCAAAATGGTCAACCTTAATTTAGGGTTATAGTCGTCAGAATTCCAATGATGACGAATCTATAAATTAGTTAATTCGAACCGAATTTCGACTAATTTGTTATAGTTGCAACATCTTTTATGTGTTATAGCTCTGCTAATCTTCATTTTTATGTGAAGGTTTTCTTTTTGATTAAGAGATCGAACTGATCTTTGATCTACAGAGCTTAGTTTTGTGATCATTGTTTAAGGTGTGCAAGAGGATTTTAGACTTTGAAGGTTAGTTAAATATTTTTTTTCCTTTGTCTCCTTTAATATTTTATAACCTTATACGTTTATGTAGATTTTATGTCGTCTGTGAACATGGTAATTTTTCCATGCTTATATGTGACTTGATCTCTTTCCCTAGTTCTATTATGTTGTTTGATTATGTTACTTGGTTATGGTGAAGCTTTGAAGCTTATGTGGTAAAAGATATTGTATGGTTTTGTCTATTGCATTTCAAGAATCGAATAGATCTAGCACATCATCACTGAACTTTATAACATAATCGTCTCAATATTTTGGTTGTGGTGAAGAATGTGGAGATATTATGGACAAGGTGACACGAGATGTTATTGCCCTTGTGCTAAATGCGGGAGCACAAAATGTTGGCAAATATGTAACAGACAACGAATGGCATGAGTACAGGAAGAATGTATAGAGGATTGTTAGCATATTTACAGGCAATGTATACTTGTCATTGATGGCAAGTTGGCAAATATGTAACAGACAGCGAATCGCATGAGTACAGGAAGAATGTACAGAGGATTGTTAGCATATTTACAGGCAGTATATACTTGTCATTGATGGCAAGTACAGTAGTGGTGATGGCTTGAGTACAGCAGCGATGATCAGCGGAGCAGTGATAATCGGGGAAGAGCATCAACTGTGTTCGTTGGATCCCTTTCTGAATTCCCGATGGCCGTCAGATCTGAATGAAGACAAGAAGAGCACACTGAAAAGGAGGACAGATATCAGACGTTAGATCCAAGCACATGACCCGACCATCATTGGATCAAGAAGAACCTGCACGTTCTTTAAAGTGCAAGGAGAAGTGGGTGTAATCGCAATAGGCAAAATCACGACTTCATCTGAGCCGTCAGATCAAGATTGATTCTGGACCGTTGATTCCAATCCATGTCGGAATTTCGAGGATCGAGAGTTGGAGATGTCAAAGTTTATTAACATCAGGAATCCCGATATCGCGATATGCGAAATCACAATTCAATTGCAGCCATTGAGTCGAGATCATATATGGACCGTTGATCCAACTCCTTATCGGAGTTTCGTGAATCACAACATCAAGAAGAAAAGAAACAATGCAACAAGAATTCCGAAATCGCGATATGCGAAATCGTGATTCAATCGCAGTCGTCAAGTCAAGATCAGACCTGGACCGTTGATTTAATCCCATATCGGAGTTTCGCGAATCACGACATGGAGAGGCAAAACAAACAATGCAACATGAATTACAAAATCGCAATATGCGAAATCACGACGTATTTGCAACCATCAGATCAAGAAGTGATCTGGACCGTTGATCTGACTTCTTTACGGATTTTCATGGATCGAGATTTGTAAGTGACAAAAACACTAAACGCCAAGAGTGTCGATATCGCGATATGCAAAATCGTGACATATTTGCAACTGTCAGATCAAGAAGTGATATGGAACGTTGATCTGACTTCTTCACGGAGTTTCGTGGATCGGGATTTGGAAATGATCTGAACCGTCAGATCAAGTGTTGATCGGAGGGTCACTGTTCTCTCTCACAGTTAACTCCTCAGTTACAAATCTGTTAGCGAAACAGACTCATGATTTTCGATCAGTTGGCGTTTCAGTTGCCTGGACAGTTGTCTTTCTTGTGCCTAAAGAGAATGCGAAGTGGAACCGTCGTGGATGTGTGCATAAAATAAAATGAGACAAATAGCGTGAGGTTGGCTTTTTTGTATGAGAAAAGAATGAAACCGTAAGAAAAGAAAAATGAGAGAATGCACAAGAGGATATGTGCAGTGTGAGATGAAACGCAGAGAAGAATAATAGAACAAGTTGAAGAAGAGAAGAATGAGAGAATGAGTTGATGCAGAGCATACCTGCTGAACAGACGGAGGAAGAGAAGAGCAGCAGAACAGTGTGTAGAAGACCAGATTTAAAGAACAAGGAAAGATTGGTAAGAATTGATTTATCTGTAAAGTTGACTGTTTATTTAACCATTCATATTCAAGGGAGGTTGGGAGGTGCTTGGGAGGACTGTTGTCCTCAGAGGTTCAAGTGGGAGCTTGAACACAGGAAGTTGTAGCATCCATATGGTTTCAGCCAGAGAAACCAAGGTAGCAGGGTGGTGCAAGGGAGAACAAGTGTTCTCTGTTATATAGGTTGGAGCTTGTGTAACTGGAAGTTGGTGCTTCCATCCAGTTGGTGCTGGAACATATAGGGAGTTGGTGCTTCCTTCTAGTGGGTGCTAGAGAAACCAGGGAGTTGGTGCTTCCTTCTAGTGGGTGCTAGAGAAACCAGAGAGTTGGCACTCTCAAACAAGTTGCAGCTTGTAAAACAGAGGTAGTAGCCTCACATTGAGTTGGTGCTCAATTAAAGATGATGTACAGAACTTGGAAGACTACCTATCATTTCGAAGAAGAAGAGGTTTTCTCCCTTTATGGGTTTCCTCGTGAAAATCTGTCTCTGTGTATACTTTATGTGTGATTGATGCTCTTTGATTTTACTGTCCATATGTTGTATATTGTTGATGATCACTTGAAGAAATATTAATAATATTTTAATAGACTTAAAATTGTTTAAGCATAGTTACAACTGATTCACCCCCCCCCCCCTTTCAGTTGTTTTAGTAATTTCAACAATTGGTATCAGAGTGGGTTCCTTTTATTCAAAGGTATATCTGTA
>ML825598.1:0-21577 GCA_009831015.1 Picea engelmannii | reverse complement strand
TCCGTGGCACTTAGTTCAGCGGAAGCAGAATACATGGCAGCGAGCCAAGCTGCATGTGAGGCTATCTGGATGAGGAAGATCTTGGTTGGTTTGTTTGGTTCTCACTTAGATCCGACAGTGATTTATTGTGATAATCAGAGTTGTATTAAACTCTCGATAAATCATGTGTTTCATGACAGATCTAAGCATATAGATATCCGGTATCATCATCTCAGAGATTGTGTGCAGCGGAAGATCATGTTGCTTCAATACATTCCTACGGAAGATCAGGATGCGGACATTCTGATGAAGGCGCTCACGAGGACCAAATTCGAATATCATAGAGACAGGATTGGGGTGAAGGATAATCCCTTTCTTGTTGAGAGGGAGTGTTGAAAAGTCAACAAGAAACATGTGTCTAATTTAGTTTTCCCTTAATTAAATTAGACAATAAATATTAATCTATTATCTCATTCATAACTGAGTGATTTGGAATTGTAACGGAATTACAAGTGTAGTTAAGTGATTTAAGCTTAGTTGTATTAGTGTGATTTCAGTGAATTAACTATTCATTAATTCACAATCAGTTAACTCGCATGCAACTGAAGACTTGCCACGGTTAACTACATGCATGTCATTCCAATGGACACCAGTTGAGATAATAGGTGAAAGGGACAGTTGGCTATCAGTTGTGATTTGTTCACACATGCAGTGAATATGCTTATGAGCATGTACAAACGAGGCAATTGTATTCATTCGATTCATTGTGAGAATTCGGATTGCAGAGTTTGTGCAGAGGAGGCAGGTTGTCTGGACACGGAAATTGGTGCATGTATTTGCTAATTTGTGTATGACAGTGTGAGACGATTGTATTGTACTGAGAGCTCTTGGATTAGAGTTTTGTATGAGATTGTTTCATGATTCATGATATACATAAATATATGATAGTGGGGTTTTTAGCTTCACGCTTTCCCGGTAAAACTTATTGTGTTATGTGTTATTGATATTTCACTTTGTGCTTATGGTTGTGATCGTGGTTTAAATTGCTTCCACGAAAGTAATAGTAGAAGCGATTCTGTATTTAACAATAGCGAAACTTGTTAGCTCAGGAGAATCGTAGGAATACATTAATTTGTGTCGAATTTTCTACACTAATTGACCCATTTTCCTCCACTTGATAGGTCATTGATCATTGGGACATTATCTTCCTATTCAAATTCCATTGCTTCCAAACATCGACTAGCAATGGATCCCATTTTCCTCCCCTCACAAGAAGTCATTTTTCCTCTTGACAATACCAATGGTAGTCCACCATACATGAAAACTTCAAAGGAATCCTTTAAAATTTAAATTGGCCATTAGAAGCACCAAATATCAATCAGGTTGCAACACAGTTGATTAAATTTCATGGAATCTATCAAAAAAAGAATAGAAATGACCGTTTAAATGTGGTTTAGCATTTTTCCATGCTAATCTAACTCTTTCATAGACCTATAGGAAATATTGTGCAAAGTAGCTTTTAGAGTAGTTGGCTTCTCCAAAATAGCAGTAAAGGGCTCTAATAATTCCAGAAGTTCGTAATTGTAGGTGGCTAAATGAAGAAATTAATGTCATCCACACAATTCTTTTCTTACTCCATTTGATCAAGATGATTGGATTAGGGAATCAGCTGGGTGTTCTCATTCTAGGAAGATAGCATAGTCAATTTTCACATCTAATCAATGATATCAATAAATCTTCTTGTTTATACATCAGATGCTTTCAACTGCTCTTGTAAAAACAATAATATTTTCTTATTAAGGATACTTTGGCATCAATGGACACCTCAGTTCTATCTATAATCTCAACAACTTTAAGGACATTAGTTCGAATGGTTGGATACTTCCAAACGGGCACTTACTATTTGATCTTGGTTCAACACTTCATCCCATACTTCATCTACATTACCCTTTATTTTATAGTATTTTTCATGGTACTTTAACATTTGCTAAATCGTAGCACTCTACTAGGGAGAAGTCATCTTTCTTTCCAACTCAGTTCCCCTAAGCTTGCCACATAAATCATTTAAATGATCAAGCCCTGTGAATGCAGCCTTCACATCTCTTGCTTGTACCATTGTTTCCAAAAACACAGAATTGTATAAAGGACAACCGATGTTCTCTTTTTTTGTGTCAATGATGTTGTAACTGCCAAAAATATTTACTCATGGAAGAGGAATGTCAAATGAACATTTTTTCTGAGAGAACTAAGGTGTACATTATGATTCATCAAATTGATTTTTCTGATTCAGAACTGAGGTGTCCAGTAATGTGTTCTTATTAAGGATACTTTTGGCTAATCTAACTCTGTACATGAAAACACACACAGTCTTACACACAATACACCATACCACCATGGCTTCTTGGCTTGCTTGCAGGTTATACAAAACATCCTCAAATCCCAAGTAGTTTCCCCCACCATCACTTAAAAATGAATTGTAATTTGCAAGTTGGATATAATTTTCCAAAGCAACAAAATAAATAGTGAAAGAACAATAACAAACATACCTATCAGAAGAAACATGCCATGTGTTTGAGAAATCTATCAATCGGACCAAAGAATTTTGTACATAACAACCCTCTGAGTTGAAACCGGCCAAAAACTGCTCGCTTTTTGAGTTGAAACCGGCCAAAAAATGCTCGCTTCTAGTTGAACACTGAATAGAATGACCACCATGGAATGAAATGGGGTTCAATCGAAAGGTTAAATAAAAGTCAAAAATAATTTAAACCCACAAAAAAATGACCATTTACCTCTAAAATCTGAAATTTGAGGGTTTCCATTTCGATCGCATTCGCACCAATGTTTGTCACCAATGGCCGAGGAACCAAATTTGGACGGAAATTTAGAGAGATCCAGTCGAAACCATGAAATTTGGATGGATTTTTGGAGATATCCATTGGAAACAATGATTTTTTTAAGAGAATCAGGGCCATCAATCCACATTCGACTGAATTCGAAAAATAAATGCGAAAAAATTGAAAACATGAGAGAAGGGTTTCCCATTCACGCCAGTTTTTTCTAGTTATGAGAGAAGGGTTTCCCATTCGCACCAGGTTTTTCCATTTATGAGAGAAGGGTTTCCCATTCATGCCATTTTTTGCCAGTTATGGCCGATAAGAGAAAGGTTTCCAATCCATGGCACATTCGCGTGAATTTTTGTGAACAGTGGTAGATGAAGCAGGGTTGAGAGGAGCCCTCGTCATTGGTTGTAACTCCCCCTGCATCTCTTGATTATTCTATGCATCTACAGATGCACCTACAACCTGTACTAACACATCCAACAACACATCGTTGATTTAATGCCATTTAATTCAATTCGTCCTCATAAATTGATTTAACATAAAATATATATTCAGTCGTTTACTAACACATCCAACAACACATCAAACGATTTAATGCCATTTAAGTTGTCCTCATAAATATTGATTTAATATAAAATAGATATTAAGGGCAAGGCAACTTTGATAAAAGTGAAATAATTGTGGGCAGCTTTGATAAAAGTAAAATATAGAATTAGTATATTAAAAAAAATGTCTACATGACATTATTTTACCAATTTATTGATTTTTTCTTAGGAGGACCATTTTGAGTTGAAATTTCCTCTAATGATTGTTCTTTTGTTGATAACAAGATCAATGAAACAAAACTGATGGTCTTGGTTTCCAAGCTTTCCACCCAAGGCACCTAATGCACCAACCCTTCATAGCTTGTTGCAAATCGAGCCTTGCCACTCTTTATGTATTAAGTGAAAAAGGAAAAAAAGAATCACAATACAACATACATGTGTTGTGCTCATCTTCCACAGACTGTGTGGGAGTGCCCCTTGGTCCACCACTTGGTTCCAAGGTGCTTCGTTGCAAGTCTTTCTAGATCTTGGTTCAATGCACAAACCAAGTGTCTTCTGCCACACGTCTCGGAGAAACACTTGAATCAACCTGCCTTGAGTCATACGCGACTTGCTTCCATCGTACAACTTCATTCACCTATGTCCAATGAGTCACACCACCCTGGGTCACCCCACTTTTGAACTGTGTGAATCCTATCATATTGTGTGTTGTGTTTCTACAAAACTCTTTGTTGTGAAACTGCTTTGATGTCATTTGTCACTCCCCCAAGAGTCATGCCCAAGTCCAAGATTGGCATCTTGTGGATGTGTGGCACCGTGACAGTTCTCTCTTGGCAACTTGGATCAACCAAGGATACTTCACCCAGACTATGCCTCTTCACCTAGAGCATACCCATAATCTGTTCTAGGGTATGAATGTGCCACATCCTTAATCTATTCAAATCAATTGTATACTTAGACATTTGTCAACATTCTTTAACACTTAGTCAATTTAGCATACAACAGAAAACATGAGAAACACAAGAGAAATAGATATAGTGTTGACGGAACCAATGGTGCCTAATACCCAAATTCATTTATTATATTATGAAACATAAATAAATCTTTACAAAGAGGGCACTACTATCCCAGTTACATAGATGGGAAGAGTCTCACAACTCTTCCTTATACATCAGAACTATCCATACATATGGTTCTGCCACACCAAGACTTATCCTATGTTCCTCCTTGCCTCAACCTGACATGCGCCCAACCTTAGAGGTTCATGTCTCTTGCCTTTATTTTCTTCTTGTCTTCCTTTGGTTGTGAACCCTTTCTCTTATAGGGACCCCAAGTGTCACTTGTGCGAAATATTCATGTATTTGAAGGTCAAATAGATGAAGATGCCCTAGAAAAATGGTTAAATCTGCTAGAAGGTTATTTCTCTATTCACAATTATTCTAACATGGGAAATATCATCTTCACACTCCTTAAGGTTGTCTCCCATGTCAAAAATTGGTGGGAAAATTACTAGGAGCAAATCTCCACAGAGGAATCTGGAATATATGGGGTCGAGCCCACTTGGGATTTTTTTGTGGATGTGGTCAAGGAACAATATTACCCTGTTGGTAACTATGACGACCAGTACATGATATGGACCACACTGTGTCAAGAGAGGGACCAAGAAATGTCGTAGTTCACCAATATCTTTCATACCTTGCACACCAAGTTGGGTATCAAAGATTCTAAGCGGCATTTGGTTCTGAAATATCGGGGGGCTCTACATAGGTACATCCAAACTGAAATAGATTTTTAGGACATCTCATTTCTAGGAGATGCTTATTGATATGCTGTCAAAATCGAGCAAAAATTTAGTCACCAAGACAAACGGGAGTTGGGTCTGCAAATCCGCAACCACAAAAGTATGATAAAGACGGCCCTAACAAACAGCCTCCCAAAAACCAGTCCAAGCCACAGAAAAAGAAGGGTAAGGGAAAGATGAAGAATGACACTGGAAAGTGGTGCGACTTCCATAAAATCCCCTGGCACAACACCGATGAATGTTGCTAAAAAAAATCATTGGTGGCCGAGATCAAAGAAAAAGAATCGAACCCAGATTCAGAAAATACTGGCAGAAGACAGTTCATCGACACAAACCCCACTGCTACTATTGTGATCGTAACAATTCAACCAAAAGAACCATCAGATCCTAAAAAGGGGGAGCACCTCTTCCATTCACAGATGTGGATGAAGGGGACCCTCTGTATTTCATTGTTGATAGAGGAAGCCAGAAGAACCTCATCTCAACAGAGGTTGTCAAACATTTGGGATTGTCGACAACACCACACCCACAACCATACAACATCAGGTGGCTTCGCTAAGGACGAGATATTTGTTTCAACGAGAAGTGTTGATTGGCATACGACATCCAACCCTTCAAGGATGAGGTATTATGTGATGTTTCCCTGCTGGATGTCTATGATGTTCTTTTGGGCCAGCCATATATGTGAAAACGTCATGTTGTTTATGAGTCTCGACCCCGTAGAATCATTGTTACTTTGGGGGGTCAACTCTATAGGATACTAAAGGTAGTTCTGACTACTGTTCCACCAAAATAGTGTCGCGAGGTAATATCTCATACTGCAATATTCAACCTCTTCACAATCTGTTCAAAAGGTGAACAGAAGGACACTGCAACCACTGTAGCCTTGGCCCAAGACCTTTCTATCCAATATAAACATATTGTAGAAGAGAAAGCAGATATTGCTTCTTCACCTACAAGGGTGACCACACACTGCCCAGTCAATCCAAGATACAATAGGATGGTTGAACAGATTCAACCCCACCAACAACAAGTCTGTGACAATCATTAACCAACTAAGCAACACAACTTCTCCAGCAAGGAAACCAGCTCACCAAGATTCAAATTCAGCAAACTCTTTCCCCTCTCCCCCGGAAACTCAACGCAATGGAGACCATTGCTCTCTAAGGAGGGAGGATTGATCCAAGTGGATATCAGTGGCCACCCACCTATTCCAACTGGCTCAAAACAGTCTGTTGGCAATTTACTATTTGTAGCAATTTTTCGGGTCCCAAAGTTTCGAGACCATTTTGAGGGCCTAAACAATGGTTTTTCATGATAAGGCACCTAAAAGATGACCAAAGGCTTTGATTGATCCCCCAAAATGAATATCCTCATCGATACATTTCCAATTCCAAAGAGCTATCGTGATCCCCAAACATAGATTGTATGCCAAAGTTACACCCCCGGGAAGTTGGTACACCAAACTACCCAAAACGGGGTCCACAAAATTGTTGGTTTTTCATCTTCTAAGGTTAGGGTTTTGGATTTTATTTATGTTAAAAAGGCCTTTGGAGCCTCATTGTAACAATCATCTTCTTGTGAATGAGTGTAGCCGTCACATCTCTTCTCAGAGATAAGTTGTCACCATTCTAGCGAGTTCATTCACTCTGTATTTTACAGTTCTGTACATTTCTCTCATTAATATAAATTGTGTATTACTGTATCTATGTGTTTATTTTTATATCTCTGGTATATCTTTGTTATATTATTGGATATACGATATATCTCTGTACATTTGTTTATTATATCTCCGCTCTCATTTCATTCCGAAAATAATCCGAATCATCAATAACATAAAGAAAATGCTTTGATGAATCAATTCACATTTTCACAACAAATATTATGGCCAACAATCATAATAATCATATGCTTAATAAAGCAATGGATATGCACAGTCATACAAAGCACTATTGAATTCCTCAGTCATGGAAAACCAAAGCATTATGATGACCATTAGCTAGAACTCCAAATATTAATCTATGCAGGACAACAACCAAGGTTGTCATGCAATTTGTGGGTCAATGAAGGATTGGTAAATGAAGCTCTAGGAAGTCTTACACTGAGTTCATACATACCTGGATTATGTCCACCCAACTTCCCTGCATATGTTGTTGTGGTGTTTGATACATACATCATATTTCCTTGAGACCAAATCCAAAAAAAATTGTACCATTTACACCCATAAAACATAGAAAGAAGAGAGAAAATCCACTAAAAAATGAATGGGCATTGATTGTATATAAATTTCAAAAAAAATTAGCATTAACCAAGTCAACTTTTGATTTCATAAACATTAAATGTCAAAGTTGAACCTTCACAACAATCTCATATAACACATGTTTAACAATATTACAAATATCACCATCATTCATATTTAAATGTCATGAAAAAAACAAAAAAACAACCTCTATGTCTCACTTCAAAAGAAAAGAAAAATCAGGTTTACATGCTTTGTCACTTTGATACACTAAAACTCTTCTTTTATCAAACTACTTTCCATAAATATTTACTACATATTATAACTCCATAAATAAATTTCTACATGATGAATTATGCTTGTTACTTAGTATACCTAAAAAGATTGTCCACTTCAAAACTATTCCATAACCATTTTTAATCAACATATATACACGTTAAATATAAAAATTCATAATTTACACATAATGTAAATGGCAAAGATTCATGCATTTTTTTTCTTTCCCACATTCTCACCACCTTGTCCACCTCAATTTCTTCATCTCTCATAAATATGGCCCAATACATGAAACAACTCTTGAAGTTAGCATGAGGTAATCTTTCACTTTAAAAAATCAATTTTACTTTTCGACTTTCTAGAAGTTGCCCACTAGTATTATACTCATTTCGTACAGCTGCCCCCACAGACCTCTTTTCAATATTAAATAGTTCTATATTACTTTTTGACTTTATAGTAGATCCTGACATCTTTTTGACTTTATAGTAGATCCTGAAGTCACAAATCGTTTATACTTTTTTGAAACGTCAAAATACACTTATTTCCATGAAGTTACAAGAGTTTTATACCCCTTTACTAAAATTCGCCCACCACGCACTTCTTTTCTCCTAAGTTTTCAAATAATTTCATACTCGTGTTTACTTTTTGACTTTCTCGTCAATATTCAACACGCTACTCATTTTTACTTTTTGATTTTCTGGTCAATGTTCAACACGCTTCTCTTTCACGGGTTGGAATGCGCATTCATTGAAAAAAAAAATTGATGTTTTGGATTTCTATATTTTTCATTAAACAAAAGGATTTCTATATTTTTCATTAAACAAAACTTTTTGTCTTAAATTTTGACATTTAACAATAATTTTTTATAAAAAATTAACCTTGATTTGATTAAAAAATTATTCTTCATTAATAAAGTTAATGTTAAAAAATTTAATATTCAAATTTGAACAATTTGAGTGGGCTTAATGGTTAAGAACATGTGTTTCCTCCTTGGAGACCACAACTTCAAATCCATAGAGGGTAGGGTGTGTATACCTCTGTAGACTTTAGTAGTCAAATCGATGCTCAGAGGAGGGTCTAGAAGTTGTAAACCAGATATATATAAAAAATATATATTTCATATTTATAAATATATTATTCGTTGTCTTATTCAAATGTACAACAACGTGTATAAATACATGTACATGAGTAGAGTCGCATCTTTTTAGAAAAAAAGACGTGAGTTTACATTAAAAGTAATAATTATTACATTAATGGTTTAATTAATAAGTGATGGCATTATAATATACACAAGGTATATTACAAGTCATCCCTCCTAAAAATAAGCTTCGTCCTTGAAGCATAGGTAAAGACGAATCTTCTAAATCTTTTGTGATCTAACTAGTGATGTTTCTTCACTAATTACAAAGTTTTTTAAATATATTCTCAAATGTTTCCAAGTATTAGGTGTTCTACTAAATAGCTTGCACATCCTTTAAAATGTTGTCTTTCTTGTTGATGTACACGAAGTAACAGGGTCTTTTATGCTAGAGGATTCAAGCAAGTATCATTTGGACATAGTACACCTCCCAAGGCATTGTGCAAAAACGCGTACTGATTTTTCCTCAACAACCTGTGTGGCAGGGTTTCCATAACGTCCATATTCATAACTTATGTGTCTACCCTCATGGAATGCAATCAATTTCGCAGTATTTTTGAAAGTGGATGTAGATGCATGAACAATTGGAGTAGCAATTGCATCGGTAACTATAGCACATCCTGTCTTTTCACCAGAATGGACGGTGAGAATTCCAATGGGGATAGCAAAGCCCTTTTGCTCAGATCTTCACATCAGACATGAATTTTTATGACGAAACCATTTGAGAGTGAACTTTGAATGATAGAGGTGTTTACATGGCCACTGTTTTTCATGTTGTTCAGTGGAAAACGTTTCTTGACACATTAGGCACATCACTCCATCATCTTTTTCACTTTCTTTGCAAAACATAACCACTGGTAGTTCATTGACTGCTACACGAAGACTATTGGCTACCTCTTTTTCCTCCATGGGACTACTAATTACTCTTTCCCCTCCATAGTTTCTCGTGCCAATATCGATCATTTCACATCTAAAATCAATGTTATACATGCAATCCTCTAAATGTTGATTGATCTGATGCCATGTGAAATTGGAATTCCATATAATTTAATTGGAATAATTGACTCCTTGGTTGTGTTGGCGATAATCTTGTATACATTGAACAACAATAATATTATCTGTAAATGTAAATGTTGTGAGATAGCTTTCGATTTGAGTATTGAATCTGAAATGATCAACATTATCCCCACGCCATCGATTATCTAATTCACATATATCAATATTCTCTGATAAACTCTCTACTTCCTGAGGTTGGCATTGGAGAAATACAAACATTGTATTAACACTCACAATTGACACCAAATGGTTATCTTCTTCAAAATTCTAGTCATGTTTCTTTAACCATTGGATGGTAGGGCTCTCACCCTCTCTTTCATCATCGTCATACTGGTTTGACAATGTTCCCGTGGATTTTTTTGCAACATGTTTAATATCGTTTTCGTCTTCAAACTCGACATTGACTTGTTTTCTGTATGTTCTTGTCATTTAACGTCAATGACAGTAGCAGGTGTCCCAAGAGTGAGAATGATCTCTAAACGTGAGAAATGTCCCATTGGATGGGTGGCTTATAGGTTTCTCACCTCTATTACGGGGATTCGATGTTCTTTTCTGGTGGCGATTTTCATCGATATGGCTTCTGCTACTTTCATCCTTGTCTTGATGTATAGATGCGACATTAATTGTTTTCTTCATCATCAAAAATATGGTAATACCTGAAGTACTGCTCGATTTTATTTACCCATCTTGTTGCTTCTCTTGCATCCAATCCATCAAATTCTGGAACAATAATTTTTTCCTTGGGCATGCCATTATAAGTGTCCCCATGTTAGGAGAGTAATGTGATTGGTGATCCCACCACTGCGAAGTTGAGTTACTCGGGCTTCTACTCCTGTTTGTGATTGATTCGAGCTCTAATCTCATGTCACGGTAATTTGTGTTGCATTCTGCTAATTCTTCGTTTAGTTTGCCAATTTTGGCATCGAACGAAGTACTTAATTGATTTATAAAGCATGTGAAAAACTATTTGAGGTTTTCTCTTAGCTCCAGTTTGGAGGAAGTGTTGTCCTCTGATCCTCTTGTCTTTTTCTCTGGTTCTCCAGGATTTCTCTTGGGTTTCCTCGTGTTTATCATGTTGCTCATCGGTAAGAAGACCCAATTTCTTTGTTAATGAAAGAAGAATTGTAGGCTCACTTTGAGGTTAATAAAGAGAATATGTATTAAATATTATATATATATATATATATGACGAACATGGGTGAGTTGGCGAATGAGGGAGAATGGGTAGGGTCGATGGAGGTATGGGCCAATGGTGAGTGGGTATGGTCGAGGGAGGTAACGGTGAATGGCGAGTGGGTATTGTGGTGAGGAACGAGGGCGAATGAGGAGGGGAAATGAGTGGCAGAATGGACGGTGAATGGAGGTACGGGCGAATGGATACTGGGTATGGTCAAGGGAGGTAAGGTCCAATGGAAAGTGGGTATTGTGATGAGGAATGAGGGAGAATGAGGAGGGTGAATGAGTGGAAGAATGGAGGGTGAATGGGGGAAGGCGGGGGTAGTTGAGGGTCGAATGGAGAAGGTATGCCAATGGATGGGGTGTGCAGAAATGAAGGCCGAGGTTGGTCGTAGGGACGAGCGTGGATGAAGAGAAGGAAGGGAGTGCGAGACAACAGAGAGGGAATGTGGGTAGATGAGTATGGGATAAATAATGAGCAGAGAGGGAGCGTGAGATAACAAGAAGAGAGCGAGAATATGATGAGTGAAATGAGACAACGAGGAGAGTTGGAGAAGTTGTGTGAGGGTTTGGAGGTTGCGGGAATGAGCTTCTATGATACCAATTGGAAGTTTTAAACCATATATATATATATATATATATATAATATTTATTTAATATTTATAATTTATTATTAGTTGTTTTATACAAATGTACAACGACGTGTATAAATACATGTACATGAGTAGAGTCACGTCTTTTTAGACAAAAAGACGTGACTTTACATTAAAAGTAATAATTATTACATTAATGATTTAATTAATAATTAATGGCATTGTAATATACACAAGGTATATTACAGGGTCAATTTTCATTTCAAAGTTAGACACAACATTTTCCCTAATCTAATGTATTTCACTATCTAAACAAATTCCTATGCATATGACTATGAATGGTTTAACTTAAGATTATGCATAGCTATATAAAGAACAATGAAACTAAAATTGAAGAGATATATTATGAATTAGAAATACAAACTTAGAAAATAAAGCACAGACCAAGTAGATTTTAAAAACTAGTGTGAGAATGCACATACTCACATGAATGGGAAATGCTAATATGCAAACTTCAACTTGTAGTATTAACAATCCAATTTAGTAAATTATGCAATAGTGGAATAAACAAACTAAATATATATGAAACTTATTCTCACAACCAACATTCAACCAAAATTTCAATTATAGTCCAACTGAAAATATGCATAGTCATCTAAAGAAATTACAGCAAGGTGATATACAAGTATACCATATTATTCAAGAGCATGGGATCTATGTTTTTCAATTTGAAGTCTTAATGTTGATGTTTCTTCAAGTGCTAAAGAAAATCTTCATGGTTTGAATGTAACATGCATCAAAATTGCTACCTAGTTTCAATCTACCAAAAGGAATTGTAAACATAGATTCTTCACTACCACATCCATACTTAAGGGCAAGTAGGCCTCAAATTTTGACCAGAATTTTCAGAATTTGAAATAAGTACTCAAAATCACAATAGAGATTCCAAGAACTTATGACAATATGCCAATATGTCAGGAGAAAATTGTAGGTCAATATGTCAAGAACATAGAGTTTGAAATAAAAACCTAAAATCATAACAGAGATGCCAAGAACTTGTAGCAAACCTAAAAAAACATGGCGAAGATATGCAAAATCATCAGCACATGTGAAAATCCTTTCAAAGGATACCTTTGATCCTCTTGATTTTTCAGGTTGCAAGAAGATAATCCCTTCTTACTCAATGTTCGAACAAGTCCTTCTTGTTGCATCCATGTAAGTAATAGCACATGTATTCCACATTCCATCAATATACAAATAACATTAGAGTTTCATATATCATAAACATAAACAAAGTTGAAATTGCAATCTCTAGTAGAAAACAACAAAAAATAAATAAAAATTACATGTATTTATAAAATCTATACAAAATATGAAACATATAATTTGATAATTCTCACATGCCAGAATTCTTCTTTCATTTGCATTGTGTCAAATCTCATAAACTCGTTGCCACTCCACTTCTGATATGTCAGGACCTACTAATGATACACACATTAATGCATCATGTGTGTTAATTGACAGTTTTGTTCTCCTTATATCTTTGATAAGACTTTTTTTTAGAAAACCCTCATTCACATGCAATTGTGATTGTTGGTGTGACAAGCACTACTTGCCATAATTTTAGCATATTTGGATACCTATAATGTAAATCTTTTGTTGGAGAAAATACTTTCCATGCATCTTTCATCGGGAATCTTTTTTCATTTAAATGAAGTGTGTCAATAAATTCATATAGCTCTCTTTTACAAGTTGCAATGTCAAAAGATGATACATTTTCACCTTCGTTACATGTTTTATGTATCAAATGTCAAAAAAACCTTTCAATCCAATGTTTTGTATTGTTTTCTCTCATATAAAGATCAGATGGATAATGGTAAGGACTAAACAACCTTGTTGCATTAAAGAGATGAAGATATGGAAATCTTGAATTGAAGCTCTCAACCAATGCTTAGACATAATTTCTTGTAATTTGTTTGCAACTCTTGAAAGAGCCATCTATGCATGTTTCCATTGGTTGTGACATTTTCTCATCATCAATTAGAATATACAACAAATCATGTTTATGGATAGTCTCCTCTTTGTCAACATTTTCAAGGAAACCATCTTTAGAGTCTTGCAAGAATTTATTAAGATGTATTGCACCTTCTGCAAAAGAATCTGACCTACGAAAATAGATTTTAAGAGTATTTAATGTATGGTTGATAGATGTTCCGAGTGATGTGACATCCACATTGTTTTCTTAAAATTTTTGTTTAGATTATTTAACTCCATTAAAACATCAACAAGCATATTCAAACAAAATTGAACTGAGAAAATTCACGTCTTGAGGAGGTCTTCCTTCTCCTCAGAGTACTAGATCTACCATCGTGTCCTTCTTTGTCATGTCCAAGAACTTCTAAATCATCAACAAGCTCTTCATCCATGTCTTCATTAGGTTCATCATTCAAATGAGGTATAGATTGTTGGGTATGTGTTATATTTTTTGCACAAATAGTTATAGTGACTGCTACGTTGCATCGGGAACGCAAGGGGGTTTGAGGGGGGGTGCTAGGCCCCCCTTTGGGGGGTCGCAGGGGGGCTTTTGCCCCTGAGATTTTTTTTCCCTCGAGGAACGTGTCACATTTTTGTCTCTTTTTTCATGTCGCCTCGATTTTCGTGTCCATTGTTGGGCAATTTTTCGACACATGGTTTTTGCCGATGGTTTTCTATTTCCGGTTAAGGAATTATGGTTGTTGACTAATCCAAGTCATTGGGTTAGGGTTTTGGATGGCATTGGCTCCTATATGTATATTGTATTGTAAACAATGTAACACTATGAATGAATATAAGATATGTTGGTTTTCCTGGCTTGGGTTTCTAGGGGAAAAATCTTTGTGTAATGTGTGTATTTTCCATTGTATCTTTTATTTTCTTTTACTGAAAATTTCTTTGCTTGTACAAGGTTAAAATCTAAATATATGAAATATTTTCAACATTAGAAATTTTTAACATTGTATAATATCCATAAAATTTGTTCAAATTTGATTGAACCTTATTTCATGGAAATATTTCTATTTAAATAATTTACCTATAAACAAAACAATACCAATAAAAAAATAATTTTTAAAATTAAAAAATATATATATATAAACCACCCACATTAATATTATTTCCATTTAAAACATCCCATGACTCATTACATATTTTATGCATAACAAATTCAACATAAGTTTAAACACAATGTTTGTGTTGTGAGACTACATATATATATAAATTATAATAGACCTTCTAATGAACCATTACAATTTTGGTGGTTTGGTTCCAAGAGTTCCCACATACTCCGCTATCTTAAAATTAAAATTATGGTGAAAATTTTACACAACTCATCGCAGCTTACATATGTTTTCTAATATCAATATAAACTATCTATGGCTTGTTGGATTATTAATGTAATTCCATATTTAACCATTTTAAAGATTTTAGGTTTAAAAAAAAAAGTTGACACACTCCAAGCTCAATTTAAATAACATTCAAACTAAACCATGATCCAAGCTCAATTTATTGAAATATAAAAACTTATATTTAATATGTCTTTTTTATAAGATCCTATAATGTATAGATCTTGCATAACCTTAAAAAAAAAAAACCACAAATTCATATACAACTTACAAACTACGATGATCCAAACTCAATTTATATAAAATTTATATAACATCGAACTACACCATGGTCCAAGCTCAATTTAAATGTATAATAATTTGTTTTAAAATGAACTTAAAATTTTTGAAGTATGTGTTTCTTTCACTAAAACATTAGATTGGTTTATTCAATGTATTTTTATATGAATATGTAAACATAATTATCTAGATTACACTGTAGAATAATGTGTTCTTTTTCATAATAGAAAGATCAAATTTCATCTAAGCAATGTTAAAATTACACTAAGATGAATTACATTATAATTCAAGGGTGTTTAATTGTAAAAATTCAATTTGTTTTTATCATATTATTTTATTATAAATATGATTTTATTGTTTATACATTATGAAATAAATAGAATTTAGGAGAATTATCCACTTAAAAAATATTGTCAATTTAAAACTAGATTTATACTTTAAGTCATCGAATTTATTCTTGGTCATCCTAACATATAAAATTTTCACATATGGCAGTTGTGTTATACCGGGTCACAACAATGTGCTTGTAAATCTTTATTTGTCCCAAAATATTTTTCATGTGAATCTATTTGCAACCTTTCAATATTTAAGGGTGTATTTATGAAATGTTTTTTTTTTTCAATATTGCAAACTATCATTATATTAGTAATTATTCTTTAGCTTTTTAACTACATTAATAATTATTATTTTCTTTAAGGAATGATTAAACTAAAAATAGATGACATTCCTAAATAATTTAATTATAGGATTCAAAAAGATGAAAACAAAACCAAAATAAATCACCAAATTCAAACAAAGGTAAGACAAAATAGAATCAAGCACAAAAAATGAAACCAAATCCTCAAAATTTCATGAATAATCCCTGTAAATTTTTAACATTGTGTCAAACACACAACATTTTACAACTGAAGTGTTTCCATAACTATTAAAATACCATATACTACCAAAGGTCTCTAAAATTAGAATATCAAATAAGTCATAGATCTTTGATTCTACTCTACCATGTTGTTCTAAGGGGAAAGGTAAATGAGGTCAACTAGCTAGCAATAGTTTGCAAAAATTGTAGAAACTAATGAGGTATAGATTTTACCTTGTCAGTTAAAAATAGAACCTAAAATATCAAGTAGAAATTGTTGAGACACTAACAAATCTTGTCACAAACATTATATATTTTATGTAGATAAAAAAAAAATGCACGAAGGCATGTTACAATCTTACTCTTTTAATTTGCTAATTGCCCGATGCTTCGAACTCGGTCCTTAAACTTTTATCTTCCACCATACTGTCACCATATTTTTAGCAAGCCAATCAAGTTGTTGTTTTGTAGATGTCAACACAATAAGCGAGTTAAATGGATGCTTTTTTAAAATGATGATCAATCCTAGTTTTGTAAAAGCATAAGTTTTGTGTTGAGAACAAAGTACTTATAGTCTCTCCAACATGGTTAAATTGGAGAAATTATGGAATGGTCCCATCAAATGGTTATTATCATATGGTTTTTATCAAGCCATCCATAGGAGGGTCAACAATATAGAGTAAAGGGTGGTGGGTGGTTCCATGTAGGGAGAGTTAATACCTTCATTAACCACAACCTACCTCAAGGCCACTTGGCTATTACAAGCTACAACTATTATGTTACATGTAGATGGTAGATGGTAAAATTTGGGATTTGGGGTGGTGGTGGGTGGCTTTGTATAGGGAGAGTTAATACCTTCATTAACCACCATCCGCCTATAGACCACTTGGCCATTACAAGATACAACTATTGCGTTATACATAGAATGTAGATGGTAGAAGTTGGGATTTGGGAATGGCATCCAACACATATCCTAGGCTATAGGCAAATCATAAACTAATGACATTTTATAAAAATACATTAACCATCAAAAATACATTCCCTAAACCATGCCATTGAACTTAATAAATGCACTAAAAAATGAATCAATTTGAATATGGTGCAATCCTAAATATAACAAGAATAGTTGAGCCCTTTTGAATTGCCAATTCCCTTTTCATTAGAAGCACAACAACAAGTCCATCGCACACCCCTGAATGGGGTGCCACCTAGCCAGCGTCAGCGAACACATGGAATGGAGCAGCCAGGGAATTTATTAACCCTGACTACCAACCCACAACCCATAACCACTGCATGGCTCACACCCTGCGAACAGTAATGGTAGTGCATCTGGACAACCAAGCATGGTTAATGGACACTCGTGCAAGCCACACCAAGTGTACCAAGCCTAGGGTGGTTGTCAATTCGACTCTAATGTCTAGGGCGGCCATCAACTCGTGGATTAATAAGTAGGCATTTTCCCTGGTGCACTCATCCTTTCTCCCTCCGCCCTGGCTCATGCTCTCTGGCTCCTCTAAGTGGTTTTTCATCGTCGTCCTCTATGTTTTTTTCTTGGGCGCTCTTTCACCTTACCCTCCCATCACCCTGATCCTTTACTTCGTCACCCTCTGCAATTGTGTTGGCTTCACTGCTCCTTTTCTCTATTTGGTGAACTTTCACCATTCGCTCGACCCTTACAAGCTTCTTCTCTGCAATTTCACCGACGCCTCTCTGCTCTCAGCCCTTTCGAGCTTTCCCAAGCATCTTCTTATCACCTTCTTTCCCTCATCCCCAAGCCTCCACTTTTTTCCCAACATGCCCAGAGAAAGGCGGAAGTCTAAGAGAGGTGCACAGTACTATAGTGCCCTCTCCAGGCATAACAGACTTTCCCCCTCCCAATTGGCTCTCATTGCTCGTTTTTCTAGCCCAAGGCACAACAAACAGGGGTCGTTGGAGGTGCCTCCATCCTCCCATCACTCGCTCCATGGATTTAGCCTGACTAAGGAGGAAGTGCCACCATTGTGCACGCGCATTCCTTTGGCCACTATTCTTCTGCCCCCGCAAAAAATCAACCCTCAAGACCCGTATTATGGCGATGGTAGCTGCATGGTGGAGGAGGACATCCCCCCAAGATGGTAGGTGGAGGAGAATATAGTGGTTGCTAGCGAGGACAAGGAGCGTCAGCCCCAATTTTTTACAAATCGCCTCACGGAGGAGCACCTCCAATTTATCTTTGAAATTTGGAAAAAACAAGATGATCAGATGCACTCTCAGCGCATCCTTGGCCAAAGAATGGACATTTTTTTCAACACATTAGAGGACACTCTTGCGCGGACTCGATGCCCAACGTGTGACCAATGATAAACCCTTGTCTACAACATCCATGGACATCCAAGCTCGTCAGTGGAGTAAATTCTCCAAGTTTCTGTTCTTTGTTCAATCTAGTTGCAGGGTTAAATTTTTGGTTTATTCTAGTAGCAGACTAGATGGTCATAAAGGCCACCCGTACACTATGAATACAATTTTATTCATAGATGGTCATAGAGGCGACCCACATACTTTCCATACAATTTTGTTCATACAACTAGGATGTATAATTTTGTTAAGTCAATTTTGTTCAAACAATTTCAGTTTATATGGTGATGTGTCAAACTTGGAGCTTCTAAGGGCCACTTGTTCTAGTTTCCCTTCTGTGGTAGAACAGGGGGCTAACACTTAGCAATGTATGGATAACAGATATTATTAATACAAGGATCTTCTTTTTATTTACAAAAAAAAAACAAGTCCATCACACACTTGGCTTGAGTTCCCTAATAGTCATTGTATTCTAAAAATATCACGATTGGCTAAATAAACAACCTCTTATTTTATACGAATGTTTTACCTTATGTATTTAGTTCAAAAAATTGTGTGCCAAGGGTTTCACATAAAGAATATGCCTACAATTTTCATTCCATCCTTCTTGAAGGTAGGTTTAAGCTTTGCTAGAAAAAAAAGGGTAGTATTAGGTCGAATTCCATCTTCAACAAATATTGTAACATGTTTATCCTCTTTATCCAGGTGGATCCTAATGGCCATCCACCTTCATTACTGAATCAACATTTATGAGCCTATGGTTTTGATAAACCATGATATTCACCCTTTTGATGGGGAATGTAATGTAATTCCATCTCCATTTGTAATGTAATGTAATGCCTACATCTTTAATGAATCAGATCCCATTAGAACTACACAGCTAAGCGTGCTTGGGATAGAGTAGTACTAGATGGGTGACCTCTCAGGAAGTCCTAGTATTTTACATGTCTGTGACATTTTGTAAACTTGGACCAATTTATCCCACATGCATCATGGGAATTATTCTCCTCTCACTCTCTGATATATAATCGAGGTGAAGGAGGTCCTTTGAGCATGAAATGGTGTCTGATGTAAATCTTGTTGTGAATGAAGCATAGCCAACATATCTTTCTCTTTATAGATAAGCTACCACCATTCTAGCTAGTTTGTGTGATTTACATTTTACAGTCTTTTGTATTCCATTCATTAATAGAATCTGAGTTTAATTGCATTATTATGTTGTTTGCAACATCTCTATGAGTTTCATTGTTATATCTCTGCCTTCATTTCATTCTTGCATAATCTGGATCAGTGGTATCAGAGCAATCTGATCCTTGTCGTTTCTCATAGAATGTCCCTGACGAGGTCATGGTATACAGAGTTGGGTCTCGAGTTAGTTTCGCTTGAGGAAAACCGATCTCCCCAGCCCAAGTGACCTCCCATGGAAGAATAAAAGAGAGACGACAGAGCATGAGATCCTTTCAAGACATTGTTCAAGGAAGCCCTCATGCGACAAAGGAATGAGATTAAGGAAAAATTCACTCAAATCCTTCAAAAACTACCAATGGAAGCTAAGGAATCTTTCACAAGCAGTCATTTCAGAGGTGTGACACCCTCTAACATATAATCCAATTTTGACATCCCTTATTTGAAGTCCAGATAGATGTGTATGCTCTAAAAAAATGGTTGAATCTGCTATAAGGTTATTACTCTTTCCAAAACTTTTTTGAGAGCAAAAATATCACCTTTGCACTCCTTAAATCCATTCCCCATGTCAGAGCTTGGTGGGAAGGTTACTGGGAGAGGTACACCACAAATGAATCCATGTCATTCAGGAGAGAATCCACTTGGGAAGCCTTTGTATATGCCCTCAAGGAGGATTTCTAACCTGTCGGAAACTATGATGACTAATACATGAGATGGAAGACTTTGTGTCAGCAAAGAGATCAGATGGTGTCAGAGTACACTAACATATTTTGTACCTTGTTCTCAAAGTTGGGTATCAATGACTCCGAGTGACACCTGGTTTTGAAGTACTGCAATGGTCTACACAGGTACATTCAAACAAAGATATTTTTCTTGGATATATCCCCACTGGGAGTTACTTATCGATATGTAGTCAAATTTGAGTAGAAATTCAAGAAATGGAGTAAACAAGAGTTTAGGCTTACGAATACATGACAACAACATCATGGCAAAGTCAACCCTAACTCACAGAACGAAGGACAAAGTAAGGAGAGTCAATATCAAGAAAATCAGTCCAAGCAATCAACTAAGAATGGTGATGGGAAATCTAAGAAAGACACCGGAAAGTGGTGTGAGTTCCACAAAATCCCCTGGCACAACACTAATGAATGTCACTCAAAAAAATCATGGGTGGTCGAGCTCAAAGAAAAAGAATCAGAACGTGACTTAGACTCTAGTTCAGAGAACAATAAAGGAAAATAGATCATCGATGCATGACCCATTGCTACCATTGCAACCACAACAATACAACCAAAAGAACCAGAGGAACCTAAGGAGGGGGAGAACCTATTCCACTCTCATATATGGGTAAAGGGGACCCCACTATTGGACATTGGGTTCAACGCTTCCTACGAGTTTTGCGACATGGGTTAACTCCCTCTCATGGATCCTAACTCTGGTGATTATGACAGAGATTAAAACCTGCAATTTTTGGTCTAACAGTAATCGGGCTCCAACAAATGGTATTAGAGAGATATGTCTCTGGATCAAAACTCACCTGAAACGCACTAGGGGGGAGAATTTGGGACATTGGGTTCAACACTTCCTGCATGTTTAACGACATGGGTTAACCCCCTCTCGTGGATCCTAACTCTGGCGATTGTGGCAGAGATTAAATCCTATAGTTTTTTGTCTAATGACAATCAGAGCCCAACACCCACTGCATTTTATTGTTGATAGTGGGAGTCAGAAGAACCTGATCTCATCCAAGGTTGTCATTGTTGAAATAATGTAACTGCGAAGAGCATTCTTATTATTATTGGATTAAATCCCCATTGCGGATTAATCATGTCATTATTATTATTATTGTTATTGGATTAATCCCCATTGTGGATTAATCATGTCGGTAATTGTATAA
>ML825597.1:159762-182541 GCA_009831015.1 Picea engelmannii | reverse complement strand
AAGCTAAAAAAAAAAAAAAAAAACTAGGAAACACAAGAAATATTTTTAAAAGAGAAGTAAACTGATGTCAAACCTAGGCTATAGACTGCTATAACAGAGACCAGGACTATATCAAGAAAACCCCTGAGAAGTATGACTTCTGACAGGGAAGAGGATGACTACCTCTTCTTTTAAAAAAGATTTTCTCAACACAGGCACGCTACTGACACTTCAGTAGCCTGCGTATGTACATGGGCTGTCTAAAGGTAGGGCACGTACGTACGCGTGCAAACCCACTACAGTCTGCGTGCACCTCTGTAACTTTCAAAAAAATAAAACAACTGTCCAGTTGTTAAGGCAGGGAATACTGGTATGGAAGACCAGAATCCCTTCAAGACTTAGACACTTACAGAAACTCACAAAAGGCAATTAAACTAGTTAAAGCACCCAAAATAGTATCCCCCCAAAACCCTATAGGTCTCCCCAGTACAGTCCCTAATTCTGCTATAGAGGGAAAACCCCTCTATGGACTACACCAGGGTTCTAAAATGTAGGCAGAGCTAACTGTCTAAAGTCTCCTACTTTTTATCAACTATCCTGACATTACCCCACAATCATACATAAAATACAAAGTATAGGGATCCGGTAGGCATACCTTAAACGCCTCGTCCAGTGTCAATCCCTTTGGGCTTAGTTGTTTCCTGACTGCAAGTCTCCTCCCAAGGCTGACCTGCATTCACCAAAAGACAAACAAGAAACTACAAGCATGCATTCTACATATGGATTAGTGGGTTAGACATCATAATCAAGAAATGTAAACAAATCATAAAGATTTAAGATGTCATTTGGCAGGACGGAAAAATTACTTCTTTATATTAATCTCACAAAAGTCACTTACAGCATGAGACCATAACTGCTCCTCGAACTTGGTCCTGGGCTCCTCTTCACAATGCACCAACTGCTTCCACGTCTTCTTTTCCTCTTTAGTTCTCTCTAGGGAAATGGCAAGGGATTGTAATGGAGGAAAAGGGAATTCTGGCTCAAACTCACAATGTGGTTGCTAAATATTGGGGCAAAGGGGGAATACAGAAATGGGTAGAGTTTCTATGTTGTCGTGCTTCCCTCTTGGAATGGGGCCCCAACACCTTCTTTTATAGGACAAAAGAGATAGTAACAGTTGGGGTGACTGGCTATGGGTGGTCAAACGGTTAAGTAACAACCTGAAAAGCCGTATCCATTTTCAATTTTCATTTTTGCAATTTTGTTTGAGTGTACGTGGGCTGTAGTGGTGCAGAAAGCGTGTGTACACAGGCAGTAGTGGTGTAGGGCTTGTACACATTCAAAAAAATGGTTTTTAGAAGAGTTGTTCAGTGATGGATTGGTAAAGATAGCAAGTAAGATGGCCTGATGCCGGGTATGCATGTCTAGTGCAGTTTAGGGTTATAACAGCGGGGTGATAATGGAGGTTAATTGCAATACAGGTGAACAATTGATCATTTTTTTTATTTGCTTTCAAAACTGGAAGTTTTATCATGGTTTATAGATTTTAGATTTCGGTTAAGAAATCATTTAGAGAATGGGGAAGCACTTAAAAGTGATCTTTTAAGAACATGGATGGTGTAAAAAGTCTAAGGATAATCATAATTCCCAAAGATCTCGACACATTTCAGGGGTAATACTCTGACAAAGACCGTTTAGGATTTCATAGTACTCAACTGACTTACAAATGAATTATCTGAGTTGAACCTTAACATCAGAAACTGTTTGAACTATTTAAAATTGATTTTAAAAACATAATTCTTGAAATGAGTGCTTCCTTCGATAATCGCTCTTTGATCATAAATATATTTATTCAAAAAGATAGACAAGAAGAAAGTTCAATCAAAGAAAGAAAGAAAAAAAACACACAACAAACTGAATCCGATTTCATTAATGAGATTCAAAATCAGAAGTATATCAAAACAAACAAAATTGAAATAGCAAAAGCTCACTTTTAAAAAGAATTTGACCAAAAACAAAGCCAGGCCAACCTCTCATAGAGAAAGAAGATCGAAAGGAAGAACAACACAGTTCAGATTTTTGCATATTGGAAGGTTCTTTTCTTAAGATAGTGATGCATGATACATCATTTTGACCAAGATTATTATTAAAAGTCACAGAATATTCCTTAACCAGGATGAGTGCAATTACGTGCAGTGGTAAGCTATGTTTGTTAGGGTAAAACTGTTGTGAATTAAAGATAAAATCCTTAATCTATTTATTAATGCTTCATAATATCTGAAATCATTGCATGATGCTGCCAAGTTTTGAAAAAGAAACACTTAATCAAGACAACTGTGAAAAGGAAAAAGAAAGGAATTGAAAGAAAACTTCCCTAAAAACATGCAGACAATGGTTCTGTTTGCATAGCCATGTGCCTTCATAACTGCATTATTCAAAGGAAAAAAAAATGATAATGAAAGAAAAACCCAAAAGGAATCTATTCCTACACCTACTCTAACTTCTACATAGATCAAAATGCTAAGTAAAATCGTATTTCCAGTGCATCCACAAGAGTATCTTCAATCCTACAAGGCATAGAAAGTCGAAAATCAGAATAAAAGAATGTACTATTTGCAGATATGTAATAAATATGTCATACTTACCTCCTATATATTCATTTAAAAACAAAGCAAGCACGACCTTACCGTTCTTTTGAAACTTCTTGATGTATGAATTCTCCATCCATTCTGCAATCTTTTCATGATATGGGTCATAATGGCATGGAAGGATGAAAGTAAGTTTGGAAAACTTGTCAATATTATGGGGACTTGACATAACCATCGACCAAGGCCGAATTGCTCCATCCTCCTGACAATTCTCCAAGTGTTCATCAATTTCTTCACATGGAGGATCTAAAAAAATCATGTCATGCCTACTTCCTAGATATTTAGGTAGAAACAAAGTAGGCATAACTTTATCTTTATTATGAAGATTTTTGAGACACGAATCCTCAAGCCATTCTAAGATCCTGTCATAAAAATTAGGATGAAAACTATGACTTCGACAAACTAGATCCGTCAATGGGGAAGACATCATAAGAGGATTCATGACATCAATTAGATTACAGGTTTGAACACTTCCTTTGACGAGATGGATTGTTTCAAAACGCGAAGCATAATCATTAAAATTCAAACTAACCAAACAATGAATATGCAATGTAGAACATTTGATCTCCATGAGAATGAATGCATTGTATTTTTCAAAAATAAATCGTGTAAAATCATCTTGCAACATGTCTTTTTTCCATGCAAGTGATGAAAGTGAAAGAGCATCAAATCTGAGTTCATAAATGTTATGTTCGAAATTAATCTAAAGTGAAAATATTTGATTGTGATGGAAAAGAGTGATATACCGTGGGTAAAGTATCATGTCCACCAAAATCTAAGAAGAGATCGGGATATAAAGAGTAAAAGGAATAAAAAATGAGCACATGAAAATAATCTCTTGAGCTATGATATTTAACAATGGTATTCTCAAGACATTCCCCTTCACTTTCCTCAAAACTTTCACTCTTTTTTGGTGATAAATCCTTCAACATAATATGATCATCTAAATTTTCCTTATGTATGATAGACAATTCAAAACTTTCATGACAAACATCTAATCTTTCCTTTAGATAAGGTATGATTTGTGGATGAAGGTTTAAGGTTTCTTCTTCAAATTGCAGATTTACATCTCTAATCAATTTCATAGGAATGTTAGAATGCTTAAGATCATTATCATCACCTAAGTGTTCTTCAATAACTGAATTTAAATACTGATTAGAGCAAGAGTTAGAAGAATATGGACATTCACCTTGACCCAACATCAAGTCTTCTTCCACGATGGTCGAGCACTGAATATACAATGCTTTAGAGGAAAAACTAGTTTGATTGTCAGTAAGAACATTTTCAATAGATTCTACCTCCCTTGCTTGTTTAAAAATTTCAGATGGATTCCTCTCATCCTACAAACAAACTCTTCTCACAATAGAGTGATAGGATTTTTAATTGACTCATCATTTGCGATTGAAAATGGTTGGATGAAAAGGGCACAAACATTAGAGAGGAGATTTAGTACAAATGACATGTCATCAAGTTGAAACTTACAGAGAACATGATGAATGCTTGTTAAAAATACCTTTGGATATGAATTGTCATTGATTAGTAAAGCCTGAAACTCTTCACATAATTGATTGTAATCATAGATTTCAAAATCATCTAAAAATTCCTCTACAAATTGAAACCAATCAATAATGTGATATACTAGAAAAGACTCAAACCAATGTTTAATCTGACCCCTAAAAGTAAAAGAGAACAATCTTCATAAAACCTTTAAATCATAAATATGATGCTTGATTCATTTATACCAGAACTTGTTAATATGGTCTTTTGCAGATACATCCCCCCCACCATCAAAGGTGAGTTTGGACAAGTGAGAGATAGTCTCGTTGGGAATATCAGGTAATGAGAAGTGGAATGCATGTTCCAACATAGTGATTTGGGGAGCCATGGGGAATTAAATACATTCAAAAAAAAGTCTCCTGCAAGGCCATCTTGTCAGTCTGCCCTGCCTTCTAGTGCATTTCAAGATGGCATAGAAGAACAATTTATAAATATGGAATTATGACAGGCTGAGGGGTTAAACATTTAATCATTAAATTTACCTCTGCCCTCCTTCTAGCGCCATTTGTTGATGGGAGTTTATGACACACCATCAACGAGAAGGGAATATCCATACCGAGGTTGTCTATTTAACCCAAATCGTTTGGGATAATCTACCCTGACAGGTTTTATGGCTCCGTTAGCCAACTAGGATTCTAAAATAATTAAAAGATGTAAACTAACTAGATGTACAATCCTATCAAACAATACATTAATACAATTGCTTAACTAATAATAGTATTATATACAATAGATATGTACAATTACAAGGTTTAAATAAAGCCTCGTGAAAATGGTTGTTTCAACTAATGGATCAAAACAAGGTGAAAAATAAAAAAAGAAATAATTTTATACTATAAATGACAAGATAAAAAACAATGAATCAATAAGATTATAAAGGATATAAGGTTAATGGACAAAGTATTTAACGTTTCAATGATGTAATCATTATTCATTCACAAATCAAAAAAACAAACCAAATATAAACTAACTAACCTGATGCTGATGAGCGGTAGTAAGTTATATTCATCTTTATGTGTGTGTATAATCTCCACTTAACCTGTGTCAAGTATAAATCTATGACAAAAGCAAGAACGATACTTCCTGAAACAACTCAAGGAAGTATTTTAAGTTTCAGAACAAATCTGTGATGACAGAAAGACAAATAAATTTATCTCATGTGACTTTGAAATGTCTAATAGCTAAAAGTGAAATAAACTCCAACCCTCAGCAAGTGGTATTATCAACTATCCAACATTAGACGTAAACTCAAAATGTATCAATAGATGATTAGCCATAGATATTAAAGGAACCAAAATACAATGAACCATATAAATGAAGACATAACATGAAAAATTATATGAAGAACAATCTAAATCTAGTTCAATATAAATAAAGTTTCATATTCAAAAATTATATGAGAAACAATATTAACATTGCATAGTATACAAAAGGACAAAAGCCAAAGAGTAAATTGTATCCCATATAGTTTCAGTATAATAAGTTCATCATAAGGTCCAAAAGGAATTTTTGGGATAATAGACTCTTAAAGATTGAAAAAAGTAATACACAAATGATAGCAATTAACCATGTATTGATAAAACAGACTAAAGCTAATTTAAATCAATGCATAATCAATTACTCAAAGAATATGAAGATATTATAATGAAAAAAAAATGATTTTACTCATGGACAAAAGCCATTAAGTAACCTGGAATTCCATATTCATCTTCGAAAATATTGGTCCATTCTCCCAAAGATTCCAACCATCTGTTACTCCAATTGAAAATAAAAAAAATTACGAAATAAATAATATACAAAAAATAAAGGGTAAAAATCCTCCTCTCAATTTATGCAATGAATGAACAGTCTAGGTGTCACTAATAATTTTTGTCACCTAAAATTTCCTCGTAAAGAGACAACAATATCTCTCAAATTGTGGATTTGTTTGGGTAAAAGCTTGTGAGTAAGGTAAATGGGTCCATTCTGCCGATGGGTTTTCAACCTTTTCTGTAGATTCTTTACGGTTTGGTTGCAATCAGTCCTGCAAAATCATCTGTCTGTTCTTGAACGCATTTCCAAATCTTATCTGTTGTTGCTCATAAATTATTTGCAGTAATCCAATATTATTTTTGGATCAATTATTGTTACGAGGAAAATCTCTCTATGGCTAGGGTGAACCAGAACAAACAGAAATGACTACAGAAATCAAATCTATCCCAACAACATGTTATATAAACTAATATGCAAGCGAGATAAGAAAGAGGCCTACCTCGTCCCGATGTTCAATGATCTCCACCATTGATCACTTTGACCCAAAGCTATATACCTGCAACAAGTTCTCAAAAAACAAGCAAAGCAAACATATGGTGATGATATAAAAAGTTAGCACATTAGATAGCATAATCCATTAATATACATAACAAATACACCCATGGATAATAACTCATATATCTGCAAGATATCAATTGGATGGGAAGAGAGTATTTCTATTAATAAATGATCAACAGAAGTGAAAATATTACAGACTTTCGTGCCAGCACTATTCAGAACCGAGAAACCAAGTTCCTTCTAGCTGGGCCTCCACCACTTCAATCCTCTGCCAAAGGCAAGCTCATAAGAAGGAGACAATGAGATTATCCATCAATAATGGAAGATCTTAGGGGTTGAACACTATGTTTAGACTTAAAGGACACAGGAATGCATACTCAATATGAAGTAAATAATTTCTCCATAGTAACTTTGCTCTCAAAGTTGAATTCTTTCTCCTTTTCCATAGCTTGGAATTGGCCCATTTATAGCCTTTAAAATGGAACTGAAGGGTCGAGTCGAAATGTTTCCAGTATATGGAAGGCCAAGGATCAGAGATATGGTGTCGTGACATGGAAACCCAACATTTAATTTTCATTTTCTGGCACAAATCTCGATGTACGTGGGTTGTAGTGGAGAAGCCTGCGTATATGCATGTTGTATAGTGTGCAAGATGCGTAAAAGTGGAAAACATTGTATTTTTGTCTCTGGATTTTATCAATCAGGGAAGGTAATTTTGCATAGGGAAATGGAATAAATCCCTCTCTGCAAGATTACATAGGGTGAGGAAAATCTTGCTATAACAGATGCCCCCTAATGTGTGAGGTCAGAGGAGTATCTACGATGGCCGAAATACATTATAAATAACCCAGAAGTGGAGTGGTAGGGAACCAATTGGACGAACTCAGTTGCTCATTACATTTTCCACTGACTTTGCATACATGGCTGCCAAAAAATTACAATGCATATCCATGTGAAAATATATCAAACAAGTGTCCATGGCCATGAATAGGAAAATACAAATGTGGTTACATGCCAATAGTTGTCATAGTCACGAACAAGGACCAGTAGAACCAGTCTCAAAACCAATCTGAAGATATCTATATACAATGGAGTACAATTTGATCTCCCATGATCACTGAAGTCATATAGGTACTGGTCCAATGAAAAGGAGGCAATAACTCAGGAAAGTTGCAGCCTTATAGTGATGTCTTCAAGTCTTCTACACAATCTGCCAAAGGTGCAAGTCTATATCATGTGAATAAAGGAGTTGAGGTTGAACACAATGAGACATCGTTTGATTACCGGTCATAAAGGTATACCGTTAACAAACGTGAGACAAGCTACCAATAATGAAAGTAGGTATCAATGCGCCGAGTACATTCTTACAAGTGTGAATAAAGGAGTCGGTGTCAAACACATGAATAATCCATCGATTAGGAGACATTGATGTATTCCCAAATGTCGATGGAGATAGAGCCTGCCACTAATGACTGCAAGCCTCAAGGTACTCATAAGACTCTAGGTCCTATTTCCAGAATAAATGGGTTGAAGTTGATGGAAAGAGACCCACTAAAATGAGAGCATTGAGGCATATCTCATCAGTCATCACGAGGTACAAAGCAGGAGCTTTATGATTTGGTGGAAATCAGATGAAGAACATGTTCAGGAATCAACGACCCTGTGCATCTTTTGCATGTGCCAAGTGCAAGCGGTACACGAAAAATACCCTCTGAATAGCAGCCAATGATGAAAATTGTTGACAAAGGCAAGGAAACCACCAATAATTCTAATGGAATCCAAGAAACTACATGAATCCCAATGTGTGAATAGATGTCTATTCATAAAACACAAGGGAAACCAGCCAGTCAACGACCAATGATGAAATGTCGACTGTTGGGTTCAAGGTTACCTACCGATGATGAGAGTAGGGCGAGGGTGCATGACAGGACTACAGTATCATGTGTTTTTAAGACAAACTAAGGGTATGGACAACATGCAAAGTCAAGAGTTCTGAGGAGTGGCCAACATAGGTTGATATAATTCCTTTGAACAAGAGCATGAGACATATGGAGGACTCCTACAGTATAGACATAATGATGAAACCATGAGATGCAGGAGGCATAAATGAAATTATCTATAGGGACTAGAAGAGTAACTAGTCGGTAGAGAAAACTCTATAACGAGATCAGCTTCCTAAGGCCATGATAATCCCAGGCGACATGACTTTGTGCTTTGTGCTTTGTTCAAAGGCGACATGACTTCTGCCAATACAAAACAATAATCCCTTCCCGCCCGTCTTTTTTGTATTTTTTTACAGACAAATGAATGCTATGATACAGAGGAGGAAACAAGTGTCACAAGTAAGCAAAACTAGTTCCAGCAGTGGAACATACCTATGCTCAATGCAGGGAAGTGCATGTGGGAGATGGACACTTAGGGGAATGTTCCCTCCTACGTATAGGGTGTCAAATTGTGAAGGATATAAACAAGGATATACTTGGTTAAGGATGCAAAACTGCTGAGGAAAATGATTTATAACGCAAAGTGAGAACCAACTATAGGCTCAATACTGCAAGCAAGGGCATGAGATGCAATCACAACTTAACGCCAAAAAATGTCATTTTTTATGTCTTTTAGTTTACTTGGTGTGAAAAAGGGATAAGCTTGTGCCAAATAGACGTCTTTTCAAAACCAATTTACGAGTGTGAAAGAGACAAGTTCACTCAATAATATTTTCACTTTTTTATAACGAGTCAGAAAAGACATTAACTAAGACTCACAACCTTTCCAGTCCAATTTAACGAGTGTGAAAGGGACAAATCACTCGACAACATTTTTTCTTTTTAGATGAGTCGAAAAAGAGCTTAAATTAAATTCGTTTAGGAGTCCATAGGGTATAAGGTCACATGTTTATGAATGAAAAATGAGGCTCAACATAAAGTCAAGTATGAGTTGTGAGGGACTCCCGGTCCTATGAGAAAATATTTGTATGGGCACCAAATGCAGTAGGGTATCTAACTAGGGCACCCATGTTCGGTAAGTATCTACCACTTGATAACGATATGGATTTATAGCAGATGGAAGGTTTGGTGTCGCAACAAATGGGTTCGTACCTAGGGCATAAAGAGTGACAATTATAGGATAATGTGAAAATGCATAACGGGGTGGATACCTATCCTATATGTTGGGTAGTGAAAATACCTACATGTAGTGACAAACAACCAACATAACGTTGAAATCTGCAAGAATCCCAGGCTAAAACTGCAAAAACCAACTCGATCCACCTTTGTATTAGTCCATTAGGTGAAAAATGTCTTAAAACTATAGAAAGTGGGTAAAAACAATTTATAAATAGTAACAAAATAAAAACTTGCTATACCATTTTGATTTTTTACCCAACTAGTGAAAATTGGGCCAAAATACCTCTGAGATTCAAACGACGATTACGGGAGCATCAGGAAACGCAATCACAAACCGTCTAGATCAGGTAATTCGTGTTCTCTTCCTCTACAATTTCAGTGGATTAAATTTTTGAATTAGGTTCAAAATTTGTAGTTATTGAGGGCGCAAAGTGTAGATTTCGGTGTACACGGGTTGTCTTCAATCAGGTCACACATATGAAGAGGTATATGCCCTTATGTAAACTACAGGGTGCGTACATCAAGCCCTACATGCGACTGTATGTAAATGAGGCCGCGTACATGCACACAAACAATCATTTTGAAGGGTTCTAACTCAAATTTTTATTTGTCTTTGACAAGATGGTTCTTGAATGGAGAGAGAGAGAGAGCACGAGGAGGTCGATGCTACTGTAGATCGATATTCGGGGGCCCAAATGGCCTTAAAGCGATGTGGCTTGTATAAATTTTGGGTGCTTAAGGGAATGAGAGCCCAGGTGAGTTTTCTCGAGATGCTTGTGGGTTACTGGGACCTTAAGAGTGAGTGCTTCAATCTCGATGGGAAACCATTGAGAATTGAAGTAGAGGACATTTACTTTTTGACTGGTCTATCACATCGGGGAGAGGTTGTAAACCTCAAATCATGTGGAGCAGGGAGTGGGATGAAGATAGAGGAATATATCGACTCCCACTATGTAGTAGGGACTCCTAAGGTAGGGAGTCAAGTCCCTATTCGAGCAATAAATGATCTCAGTATAAATATTATTGTCATAGTATTGACCATAATCATAAGTTCGACCTCGTTGCACCAGGCATCGAAGCCACTCATGTTCTATGCAATGCAGTGTGTGAGACCCACAGTGTATGACCAGTGTACCTCACTACTGGAAAATATGAAGAGCCAGTTGACATAGTGAAAACAGGGGAATAAAAGAAATTTTGGGTTTGCCTCTATCCTATGCAGTTTCTTTTTCGAGTGGGTTCCAGGTTTGGGACCTAGAGTCGAGATTCTTCCAAGAGGACCTTGTGATCCAACCATGGCATGGTGGACCGAGGTAATGAGGTGGCAGAGAGGAGGTATGGTGCCGACACCCTACACCGAGGATTTCTTCTACTGGTGGCGGTGACATGTCATTGCTCTGGATGACTATCCCTATGAGGGGATCGACTTCAAAGGTGATCCAGACATGCCACTCCCACCAGGGACCACCTACGGTGACATAGGTATGTCAAAATGTTTTTACATATTTCATTTTTTTGTATTTTTCTATAATATGAAAAAAATAATTTTGGATGGTGCTTAAGTATTGACTAGACATTTTTGCAACGCAGACGTGGGTCCGCGACAGCTAGAAGGTTTCCCTCAACATTGACGGAGGAACCGGGGAGACAAGGCAATGGGGGGAGAATCTAAGAGGGTCCTAAAAAACGTGCAGGGAAACCTGTTGTTACACATTATTTTTGTCATCCCTATGACCGTTAATGATGTAAACCTATATGTTGCCTTCATAGGGGTCAATGGCTTGAGTTCCTGAAGAGAGAAGGGAGAAGAACTTTTCTTGAGAAAAGAAGTTGCATTTTCCTGTGTAAAAACCTTATAAAAAAGGAATTTCCCAGGCTGCCTATGTATTAAGGTGCGAGAATTCCCGATTCTCGTAGGTTGCATCATAGCTAGGGTGCGAACATTTCGCAGGTTGCACTATAAGCAGGGTGCGAGAATGCTTACACGTGGGAAAAACGAGCGGTTTCTCGAACCTTCTAGAAGGAGAAACTTCCATGGTGGGGTGGCATCCGAATGGTTTGGATCTTACTCGCTTTCATGATTTAGTGGGATCATCCTAACCTCCTCACCTTATCCTCTTCAACTTATAAAAGGAGAGGAGCTCTCATGGAGAAGAGATTCTTGAGCTTGTTAGCTTTTGTTGGCTTGGAATTATTAGCTTGGTTGGAGTGGCTTTGAGATTTGCCTTTGTCAAGATAGTTTGTGAATATTATCAGATCTATGCTCTCAGAATTCTTGGAGTGAAAGTGTGTGGGGGATGAAGGACAGTTGGAAGGGACATTACGACATCAACGCCATGGTTGTAATCTCTCTTTCACATTTAATATGATACAGTAATATGATTCTTTCCTATAAAGCTTGTTGTGTTTTATTGTATGATTCTTTGATCACATACATAGGTTTATATTGAGTTTATGCTATTACTATTACTTTAGTTGGTTGCATTCTTTTGCAGGATCATCATGGTATGAGCATTGGAACGGATCTAGGATGGTGATGGCGAGAGGAAGCGACATTTAAACGGTATGTCACTCATCCCTCTTTAGTTAGTAAATTCAGTATCTAAAACTTAAGGAAAGAGTCATGTTCTAGTGTGTTTTGTTCTAGATCCAGGTGGATCTAGGGATATCAGTTAGTGTCCACACCTACCGATTAGTCCGATAACAAAATTGGCGAATCCACTGGGGAACAGATTGTTTCCTAGTTAGTCTAGTTTCCCTTGCTTTGATTGCTTGTTTTCTGGTCTCTGAGTCTGTGGGAGATCTATCAAGACTCTCTGGATCTGAAAGTTCTCTCAGAAATTTTGTCCTTTTTCCAAATTTTGCTTGTTTACAACCATTCTCGCATTGCACTCTTTAGTAGCCTGCGAGAATCACTTGAGTTCGCAGCCTGGTGTTCAGTCCAATGCGAACCCCTCGCATTCAACCTATGTCCAGCCTGCGAGAATCTTTGATTCTCGCACTGTAATACACTGCCAGCCTACGAACTTGTTTGTAAACTTTTTTGGATTGGGACTTGTCATCTTTTGATGACCCAGTTTTGCTTTGATCAGCTGGATTGAACTTTTGGACCCTATATTGGTCTGTTTACAGTCTACTTGACATCCTTTGAGTTTCTTTTAGCCACTTTTGCTTTGTTTGGTTTTGAAGGATTAGTCTCTTGCTTTTAGTGTCTTTCAATTACAAAGCATGTGTTTTCTTTAGAATTGTTTAGGGAAAGATCAGATTTCTTCTAGATAGTTCACTTTAAAAGAAAACTTTTAGTTTGGGTTTTTTGTTTTAAGAAAGTTCATTATCACTTTTAGTGAAATTTTTGAAACAAAAGATTTAATTTCTTGCTTTATATTAGATTGGGGGCATCCTTGCATTTGAAGTAGCGAAATTGCATGATTCTTGGCATTTTTTGATCTTAAATTATGAAAAAATTCCCCCCTCGTGGCCGGGGGGGGCATGAATCATGCATTAGTGTTCAGTACCTTTTTCTCATTACTTGAGAATCTTGATATTGATGAGTTTAATATATTTTGGGACATTGTGCATATGGGAATGATAAGTGTTTCTCCTTCTCGTAGTATAGCTTTCATCGAAATGAAAAGATTGCATCTTCATATCTTTGCATAATTTTTAAGTTGGTCAAAACACCATATTGTCCACGCCATTTTCCTTTTGAGTAACAACAGCCATAAAATAAAGCGCTTATAAAAATTGATTAGACATTTTTATACTTTCTGGTAGCAAACCTACATTAGATTAGTTGTAGGGCTTGGGAATAGGTGTGAAAGATAACTTTCCAAAGTTGCAAACATACATAGAATCTTGAGTTAGGGAGCGGTTAAATCCACTTATTACATTTTGTCCTGGGAAGCCCTTCTAATACAAGGGTCAATCACGAGGTCACATTGAGACTGGCAGAGTTACTCACCCTGCTTTGTTGGTCTTGGTGTAGAGATTACACGTATTACGGAGGTCACTTGAAGGTATACCCACAATGATGAGTGGAAGCCTCTCAAGTTGATTTCAGGCTAGATACCCTGCCCTTGCGTGTGGATCGGACTGTCGACTGTTTCCCCAGGCATCATTTTTGTTTGTGGTAACCTTAGTGGCCTATCTCTCTAGGTTCTTTACATGAGGTGACTGTGGAGGGGCAAATATTCACGGTACCTGGAATCGACGTTGGCCAAACTCACTCGGGCTCCTTGGAGGGTATACCCACGATTATGTGTGGGAGCTTACACCAGGGTGTAAGTCCATTAAGCAGGTCATCAATGTAACTTTTCCGCCCACTCTATCTCAGCCCCTTCGTACATTGTTCCCACGACGTTGGATTTCATTACCAACTAGTGCGTTCATTGTGAGAAGGTTTTGTTTGCTTTCTTACTTACTAGATTTTTAGCGTGTGCTGTTTGTCTTCCCTGGAGGACTCTAGATTGGATATTTATTTAATGGCGTTAGTTCCCGAAATGACCAATGAAGGAACCTCTACTCCAAGGGAACCTTTTGTTTTTCCTTCTTATGGAAACATTAGTCCTCCTCACATCGCTACTTTGAGCCTTCCAGGTCTCACTATTGGATTACCAGTATGGTTGTTTTCCACTCAGGTAATCCCGAATGTAGTTATTGATTCAGTCACAAGCACTTCCCCCTAAGAGCATCAACCTCATGTTGATCCTTCACCTTCTTCACCAGTAAGGTCTTCTTCGCCTTCTTCGCTTGCAATGTTGCCTTCCATTTCATCTTCTTCGTCAGGTGAAAGTTCTGAAGCTAGTAACCCGATGAATAAGAAGAAGAAGAAAAAGAAGATTAAGAAGAAGAAAGTTAAGCAAGGGTCAAAACCTCTAACCACTGTCAAACATGTTGGAAAACAACCAGTTACTGTTAGTTGTGCTGGGAGTGTTGATGATGTCAAGATCACCCAAACAACCCGTAATCCCAAGTATCCTTGCAGGCTTTGTAAGGGTAGCCATCTTCTTAAGGATTGCCCTGGTCTACCCAAGTTTATAGAAGTATGGTCTACACATCCTCGCCAACCCATGTTGTCAACCTCTGAACAAAATGCTGATGACTTCCCGTCGACTAGTCGTGATATAGTTGGGAAGAAGAAAAGTAGAGCCAAGTTCCCATGTATGTTATGCAAAGGGAGTCATCTAACTCATCTTTGTCCTCATATGGAAGAAGCCTCGAAATTACTGGAAGACATGACTATTTCACAACCTCAACTTCTAGCTGCTTATCGTAAGCTTTCTCTCAACCCTCCAATAGTTGATGGAATTATCACTCCGGTCCCTTCACCGGTCAATCCGGTTGATCATGTCGTCAATCTAGTCACGTCCTTACTTGAACCAGTTGACAAAACAGTCGATTCGATCCCATCCTCGGTCGATCCCACTATCCCGTTAGAGATTGTCACCCAAGTGGTCGATCCGTTTCCACCTGTCGACCCCATTCTCCCCCTGGAGAATGAAACCCAAGTGGTCGATCTAATCTCTCCATCGGTCGATCCTACTCTCTTGATAGAGAGTAAACCCGATACTGCCCATGTTTTTCTTGTTGATACAGAATCTACCATGCCGGGGGCTATTCCTCCTTCTCCCGTGGAACCCCCTCCAAGTAATGAGGCCATCCATTTTGATTGGGGTGTGCTAATTGGACCTCGTCTTCCCTCTTACATTCCTTTCCAGATTATAGTACAGATTTGTGGTTGGGACGTTCCTCATATGCTGATAGATGAAGGTTCATCTGTTAGTATTTTGTCCTCTATTGCTTGGTAAGCCTTGGGTTTTCCTCCACTTGCATCGGTTACGTAGAATCTGTTAGCTTTTAACAGAAGAACTAGTCAACCTTTAGGGAACCTTCCTCAGTTTCCTGTAACTTTGGGAGGGAAAACTGTCTTCATTGATGTCATGGTAGTCCAAGACCCCTTGGATTTTTCTTTACTCCTTGGGCGAGATTATGTCTATGCCATGAAAGCTATTGTGTCTACTCTTTTTCTTGTGATATCTTTCCCTCATGATGGAAGGGTTGTGACTGTTGATCAAATTTCATTCATTGACCCCACCTGGATTGCCTCCCTGAATGGTTCTTATATGCAGACGGTATCGCCCCCGCCACAGGTCAATTATGTGGCGTTGTCACCCATGGATTCCACTTCTGATGACTTAGATCTAGTAGTTGACATGGTGATATCTTCGATAGGGTTGTTAGAGCCTGATCTCTTTACTCCTGTCGCGACCCTCAACATGTGTTCCTTCCAGAGAATTTTTCTTCCATCCAGTGAATATCTCTTGGAATCCATGACTGAGTTTTGTCCCTTGATATGGTGTCCTTCCAGAGCCTTGTCCTCTTGGAATCCATGATCAAGAAGAGAGTTCGAGGATAGTTTTTGCGTCTCTGTGGCAACCTCGTTAAAAAATGAAATAGAGATTCCGAGGATAGTTTTTGCGTCTCTATGGCAACCTCGTTAAAAAATGAAATAGAGATTTCGAGGATAGTTTTTGCGTCTTTGAGGAAACCTCGTTAAAAAATGAAACCACTTACGAGGATATTTTTTTTGTCTCTGTGGCAACCTCGTTAAGAGGTTACAAGCATAGTTCTTGTTTCTATGTCAAGCTCGTTAAAAAATGAAATAGTTTTCCCCCTCTCTATTTGAGTCAAGTCCTTCGTCTAGTATTTGGAGCTTCATTTCGTTCTCCTTTGCAGTTGGATGAAACAAAGCTTGGGGGGCATTTGCCTCAGCCTCTGGACTTCATACTGAAGTTGAGCCGCTAGCTTCTTAAGCTGGGGGCTAAGTACCAACCATGTGAATTCGTAGATAATGCGTTGGGAAGTTCAAGCATAGTTTTCTATGGTTCAAGCTTGTGTAAAAATGAAACTACTTACCTCAAGCATAATTTCCTCTGGTTCAAGCTTGTGTAAAAATGAAACCAGGTCCAAGCATAGTTTTGTTTAGTTTTTAAGCTTGTGTAAAAATTAAAATCTATCCCAAGCATAGTTTTGTTTTGTTTTAAAGCTTGCGTAAAAATAAAAACAATCCCGACCTCAGTCTTTGTTCTTTCTCATGCTCGTAAATACATGAGAATAAGTTATCGAGCTTAGTCTTTTTTCTTTCTCGTGCTCATAAATAAGTGAGAATGTAACCGATTATACTTTTATCACTTTTTCAGACTTGTAAAGGTTATACGAAAAAGGAACCCCCTGAAGTCCTCTTTAAGCTCTTTTCAGACTCTCTAAACATGAAAAGATTGCCGAGCAATCTTGTTCTTTTCACGCTCGTTAAAGTATTTGAAGAAAACGTCTGTTGAGCGATAGTTTATCTCTTTTTCGGTCTCATCAGACTACGTTACGAAAAAGGAACCGAAAGAGTTTTCTTTAAGTGTTTTTCAGACTCTCTAAACATGAAAAACCCATGAGTTTTCTTTCTTTGGACTCATTAAACAAACATCTACAGACCTGCAATGGGACCGAACCACTCCTTCCTACAGTTCGTTCAAAATACTCCGAAGGACTCATCCGAAAGATGAGATTATATCGACAAGCATATGTTATCCTCCTCAAGCTTGCGTAAAAATAAAGAGGTACTCGCCAGAAATGGTGGGGGAAAAATTTGGGAAAGAAATGTATCTAAACCTGTATTATGTGGGAGAGTCACTTTTGAACATGACACCCTTTCACTTACCTTGTGTCTAGGTTGGAAAATCCACTTGTCTTCTGATCATACTCCTATAAGATTACAAATTGGTCTGTGATCCCTGTTGTTGAGTCGGTATCTCCAAGACAGTTGTCGTGTCGTCAATATGTTCAAAAATGAAGTTCAACCCGAAAAGCCTTCTATTGCATTGGCCATTTCTGCAGTCTTTAAGCCTTCTATTATGTCGACCATCCCTGATTCAGTCCTAAATCACTTATTACTCTGATCTACATCAAATCTTGTTGCTTGTTTCGTGTCATTGATGTGGGATACATTAAGGCCCTCCTGTGACGAGTCTTTTCCTGTAGACTTCAACTCATTATCCAGGAATTAGACATAGAAACCAATTGGTACCTTGGAACTTGCATGCCTCAATGGCAGGTTTCCTCGCTTTCGACAGTGGGTTTTCATTATTGACCCCTGATTGGGAGATTCCGCCGAGTGTTTGACTTCAGCTCATTTATTCACATTTGTTGGATTGTACCAGAGTACCTTGGGAGTCATTGACATTAATGGTGATTTCCCTCGCATACACTAATGACCGGTAATCAAGTGGTTTCTACCATGTTTGACTTCGACACATGTACTCACATGGTTAGATTCATACTATAGAGTGGTGGAGATGAAGACCCTAGATCTTTTCTAATAGATTCAGGTTGCGTTGGAGTATATTCAGTGTACTGTTGCATAGATCCACGTTGTATTTTTGGTGGCTATGTTCAGATTTGAGTCATATTGGCATGGATCCACAGTGTATGTTTGGTGGCCATGACCTGTCTTACTTGACATGGATCTTCGCATGTCGGCATTTAAGCTTTGATTCATTTGTATTCTGAGTATGGTAATGCCTACCTCAGTGATGACATATTATTGTACTGTATTTCCTTGTTTGTTGGCAGGTTTCCGACCGACTGTTCCTTGTTCCCTACACACACTCGACAAAGTATTTCATCTATCACTATGTTCTAACTTCATACTTTGGGGGGCTCTTTGTTACACATTATTTTCGTCATCCCTATGACCGTTAATGATGTAAACCTATCTGTTGCCTTCAGAGGGGTCAATGGCTTGAGTTCCTAAAGAGAGAAGGGAGAAGAACTTTTCCTGAGAAAAGAAGTTGCATTTTCCTTTGTAAAAACCTTATAAAAAAGGAAGTTCCCAGACTGCCTATGTATTAGGATGCGAGAATGCCTGATTCTCGCAGGTTGCACCATAGCTAGGGTGTGAATAGTTTGCAGTTTGCACTATAAGTAGGGTGCGAGAATGCTTACACATGGGACAAACGAGCGTTTTCTTGAATCTTCTAGAAGGAGAAACTTCCATGGTGAGGTGGAATCCGAATGGTTTGGATCTTACTCGCTTTCATGATTTAGTGGGATCATCCTAACCTCCTCACCTTATCCTCTTCAAATTATAAAAGGAGAGGAGCTCTCATGGAGAAGGGGTTCTTGAGCTTGTTAGCTTTTGTTGGCTTGGAATTATTAGCTTGGTTGGAGTGGCTTTGAGATTTTCCTTTGTCAAAATAGATTGTGAATATTATCAGATCTATGCTCTCAGAATTCTTGGAGTGAAAGTGTGTGGGGAATGAAGGACAGTTGGAAGGGACCTTTTGACATCAAGGCCATGGTTGTAATCTCTCTTTCACATTTAATATGATACAGTAATATGATTCTTTCCTATAAAGCTTGTTGTGTTTTATTGTATGATTCCTTGATCACATACATAGGTTTATATTGAGTTTATGCTATTACTATTACTTTGGTTGGTTGTGTTCTTTTGCAGGATCATCATGGTATGAGCATTGGAACGGAGCTAGGATGGTGATGGCAAGAGGAAGCGACATTTAAACGGTATGTCACTCATCCCTCTTTAGTTAGTAAATTCAATATCTAAAACTTAAGGAAATCGTCATGTTCTGGTGTGTTTTTTTCTAGATCCAGGTGGATCTAGGGAGATCAGTTAATGTCCGCACCTACCGATTAGTCTGATAACACCTGTCACATTTGACTCACAGGATACCCATGGTTCAGTTAGAGGATCTGCCTGAAGCCATGTAGCGACAGGTGGTTGGTGTACCTAGGGCATGGGTACGACTCTTTCGGTGTCTCGCAAACATCATGGTTTTCTACCATGACACACATCTGACACCACAGGTGTAGATGTCTGGGATACTGTAATACCGACTGTATATGTGTATTGAGGGTATTAGCCCCAATTTTGTACTATAAACACCATATTTTTGAAATATATAAAAAAGGATCTTAGGTTTTACTTATATTTTACAATGTGTACATTGATGAGATGGTTTTCTTTGCTTTTAATTATGTGACAAATGTCAATCTAAAATGAAATTAGCATAAGCATCGGATACATGATTAGAACTCTTGGGAATATGATAATATGTAATAAAATCAAATTGTAGTTCTAAAAGACGTACCCGTAGGAATCATCAGAGTAAAGTAGGATCACGCACGAGGTAACTGCCGCTCAACTGACATACTACTAACTAGGAATTGAGGCGAACTTCTAATGAACGAATGCCATGTGAGATAGCATCACGCAAATCTCACATGGCATTCTTTCATTAGAATTTTGCCTCGAATAAATGAACGAATGCCACCTGAAGACACCAGTAGACCCTCTGGTGAGTAAACCACCCAAGAGGTGGAAGCCAAATTCCGTGTATGATGACTGGATCCATCTGTGAATCCTAGGTAGACCGAAGACTCCATTGACATCTGTCAACCAAGAAAAACTCGATAAGAAACCCAAAGATGAAAATAAAAAGATATATAAACTAAATTACATTAGTATACAAAGAGTTTCGCCCAATCCTAGGGCTCAAGCGTAATAGTTTTTCAAGTAGAGCCCATTTTTGGGCTTATCCAACCTATTCCCTTCATAATATTCTAACTCATAGGCTCATTTTTCTAACACATGTCACATGATATAAGGACCATGCCACATGGGTTTAAACTTGCCTGCACCCAGTGGTTCTTTCGCTTGATCATACAAGAGGACCAAGTCACCCTCAGCGTACAACCGAGGACAAACAGACTTATCACACTGGACATTGACATGTCTTTTATTCTCCTCGATAGTCGTAGAGGCATCTTGATGTTTCTCATCAATATTCTCTAGGTGTACAAGGTGTCGCTCGAGATCGAAAGTGTGAAGCAGGAGCGCGAATTCCAACCTAAGAGAAGGGATTTTGCATTGAATAGGTAATATCGACTCCACACCATGTACTAACTAGAAAGGGGAAAATATGGTGGCAGTCTTGACGAGGTTCGGTATGCCAAGAGTGCGGGATATAGCATGATATGCCAGTCAGATTTATCCTGACTGACATTTTTTTGCAAAATGGTCTTGAGAGACTTGTTGATGGCCTCCACTTGTCCATTTTCCTGGGGGTAGTGAGGAGAAGAATGACCATGTCTAAACCCCATCTTAGTTTCTAGTTCTTCCATCATCACATTCTGAAAGTGACTGCCATGATCAATGACAATCTCACTCGGGATATTGAACCGGGTGATAATTTTATTGAATACGAAGAAGGTTGCAGTATTCCCATCAGATTTAACTGTAGGCATGGCCTCGACCCACTTATTAAAGTAGTCGACAACCATGATAATGTGTTAATTCCCCCCAACCAAAGTTGGGTTGCAATTGACGAAGTCCACCCCCCACTTGGTGAAGGGAATGATGGTAATGACTGGGTGAATAGGGGTTGAATGCGAGGGCATTTTCTGAGTGAACACCTAGCAGGGGAAACACTTCTTTCTTGCTTCAATACAATCCTTAAAGATAGTAGGACATAAATAACCGACTGGAAAAACATTTTGGGCTATCACAAGCCCCACTGTGGAAATCGTTCTGGACAGACTCGACTTCTCTGTGAGTTAAACAACGATGCAAGATATCGTCTATTCCTCAGAGATACAAAGTTTGACCAACAATAGTATATTTCTTGGCTTGGTATCTTATACTTCGTCGATCATCTCATGAGATATGCTGAGGGAACTTCAAGGTCTAAAGATAGAGAACAATGTCTCCATACTAGGGGTCAGACGACAAGACAAGAAAAATGTGTTCATCCACAAATGAATCAACATGGATAACATCCTCATCTAATCGTGGTAACTCTGCAAAGACTAGGGATTTCTTGGATTTCGCGGAAGTGAAATCGATATCAAACTCTTGTAAAATGACAATCCATTTATTATATTTTCCCCCTATGATACGTTGGGTAAGGACATATTGAAATGGATTGACATCAACAACCGCAGTAGTCTTGCAAAGTAATATATAATGATGCAAACGTTGGACTGTGTGAACAGCAACCAAAGCTAGATTTTCAATGTGAGTATAATTAAGTTCAGGACTGAGTAAAGTTCGACTAAGATAGTAGATGATGTGCCCATGGAGCTCATCATCCTCCTAAACTAGAACCATGCCAATCGTATCTTCAGACACGGTGATATAAAGTAAGCAATCTCTACCGTGGTCAGGAGGCTTCAGCAGAGGCATCGACACTAAATATTTATTCAAAGCATCAAAGGAATCATGGGCTCACTCATCCTAGATAAAAGGGGTGTCCTTCTTCAAAATATGCATGAAACTTTTAGTGATAGTGGCATAGTTCACTATAAATCGATGAAGAAAGTTATCTTTCCCCTGTAAACCCTGAATTTTTCTAATTGTGCGTGGGGGAGGCAACCAAAGTATTGCCTCAACCTTTAGTGGTTCTACCATGATCCCAGTCTCAGAAACTAGAAAACCTAAAAGGCAACCAGACTTAATGAAAAAGATACATTTGTCAAGGTTCAACCAGATTCTATAGTAACAACATCTTTCAAAAACAAGGCGAAGGTGAATAACGTGATCCGCTCTCTTGCGAGAGTGAGCAACAAGATCATCAAGGTAAGCTTCGACTATGTTCTTAAGATCATGAAAATTGAAAGTCATGGCACTTTCAAAGGTTGCTCCGGCATTTTTAAGGCCGAAAGGCATTTTCCGGTATGCAAAAGTACCCCAAGGACAAATAAATGTCGTCTTGTGTTGATCCTCGGGTTTGATTTGAATTTGGTTATACCTTGGAAATCCATCCATAAAATAAAATACTTCGCTTCTCGCACACTCGTCGAGAATCTAATCGATGAAAGCTGTGGGAAAGTTATCTTTAGGACAGGCCTTGTTCAGGTCACTGTTGAGACCACATATTGTACCCTTTTACTCATACTTTTTGCCATTGTTATACCCTTCATCACCTATATTTAGACCCATATTATCACTTCATCTGATCACCTCAAGGTATACAACGTCCTTTCTCATCACTATATGTTTAATTTGTTTTGCATAATACTTTACATTATTTTTGAACCTAACCATTGATTAGAAGTGCAGAAGTGTCCATATTTGCAGAATAGTATTTCAGACC
>ML825597.1:144606-159662 GCA_009831015.1 Picea engelmannii | reverse complement strand
TTTACTACAACACTAAGTGCTTTTGGAATTGAGCATATATAGTGCGCAGCTATCTTTGAAACAAAAGACTTCCCTGGGTTGATAATTTATGTTTCACTTGGTTGTTTAAAATTAATTAAGCAATTATAGTGACCAACAGTCACGAAAGTCCATACATACACGGATGGTTCCTTTCTTCTTATCTACAGGAACGAGGTTGGATATCCATTCGGTCAAGGGAACTAGGTAGATGAAGCCAACATTAAGTAGCATCTCCACCTCTACCTTAATAGTAGGGGTCTTTCGAGGGTTGAAAACTCTAATACATTGTCGAATAGGTTTATCATCCAGATAAGTTTTAATCTCATGTTCGACAATATGAGGGTCAATTCCTGGCATCTCTTCATATGACCAAGTAAATACATCTCATAATTCCTTGAAGATTTTGGTGTAGATCAAGATTTCTTCTGGCGAACATTCCACACCGATATTTATGTTTTCAAACTTTCCAGGGGTACGAGAGATGTCGATCGTGACGGTAGGATAAATGCTCGCCATATTTCCTTCGACATAAATTCCATGCATAACCGACTATCTCACTCAAAGTAAATCGAAAGTCATCTTGTTCAATTCTTTCAAGCTGTGGGAGAAAATAAGAGCGATGATGCATATCATCCCAAGGTTTGTTGGAACCATTCATGGATTCGATGATAGCTTCATCTGAAGGCAAAGTCCCATCGAGGAAATCATGTGGACAAGACAACAAAGTGGCCCACACGGGCCTAAGAATGAGATCCTCCTCATCTGTCAATGAGGGAACAAGATCGGGATCGGCGGAAGAGTCGAGAACAACTTGATACGCAATCTATACTGTTGATAGTGGCATGGCCATTCCAACATGCAACTAACCTTCACAAGATGAAGTTGGGAAAGGTAGGGTCCACGGATCACTAAAATAAGAAGTGAGGAAAGGAATGGACCTCCCTGTTGAAATGGGCTAATAGACATGGCATAAACATGATGGATCGGTGCTAAGAAGTCGAAAGTACCCATAAGGGAATAATACATTCCGACACCAATATTCTCAATTGTCGGATGAGAATTGTCGATCACATGGATCAACGGTCCAAGAGATTCATTACGACTAGAGCACGCAAAGGATAACTGATTGATCGTCACGATCTTCCCTTCATGAGGAAAACAAAGACTATGGAAGATGGACGACACGACGACGATCATATCATAAGTCCAATTGCTACCTAGTAACAGGTTATAATCAAGAGGCGCATCAACCACCTCTACCGTCTTCCCTCCTAACTGGACCAGAAAGCCAGGGAGAATATCGTCAGGGTGGAAGGAATGACCATCAAAAGTAGTCAACATGTTTGATGACTTAGAAAGAGTTGGAGAACCAAGAGCTTTCCAACATACCATGTACATCACACACGTAGTAGTGCCTTCATCAATAACTTCACATTTGATGGTATACTTTGAGTACTCCACATGGATTTGGAAAGCCACATGGTAAGGCAAGTGAGGCTTAACATCTATGACATCAAACTTGATAAATTTTGAGCCACTGGGTTCTAGAGCTCCTAAAGCAGAGAGTAAGGCATTCCTATGTGAAGGACACGTTTGGAGTACCTCCAAAGCTGACATCGCACAAGGGGTTTGACCCAGGTCCTCAACGATAGAGTACTTTTGGGCGGCTCTAGCATTTGGATTATGGGTAGAGCACTTGAGTACTCCTTTCAGAATATGAGGCGGTGGATTTGGTTTCTCAATATGTAAAGTCATATCTAGAGGAGGAGGAGGAGATTCTATACTAGAAATAGCTTGTTTAGAGCTATAATCTCGAGATCGAGTGGCTACATTAACTTTCACATCGACCATATTGATACATAAACGGTCACCATCTTGCGACTGCTGGTTTTGACCCCCACCAGCCGCATTTTCGAGGTTTGAGGAGCTCGAGGCTAGGTGTTGATTATGTGAGAATGTATTCGTCAGCACAGAGGGTGATTGAGCTAATAGCCTCGCAGCTTCTGCAAGTTTGGGGCATAAATGGGTAAGGTGATCATCTGTGCAAAGCTTACAGGGAAACTTCACCTTACGTCTTTCTCATTTTCCCTCTCCAACATTACTACCCGTCTTCTCATTATTATTATTGTCCTTGGGTTTATTACCATTTTTCCCACCCTTATGATTATTACGTCCTTTCTTCTTATTCCCTCCTGGTTGTTGGTTACCATTTGGGTTAGCCAATGATTGCACAAAGTGTACATCCATCGACTGAGTGGGGTTGGAAGACACAAACGAAGCTGGCCCTCCTGCAGACTGGCTTAATTACAACTCTTTCAAATGGTTTGTCACTGAGTCTGTGGACTTTACATTTGCGACACCCACAATGCCATCGGCATGAGGTCCGTTCTTTTTCCTAAGGTCGTAAGTAGACCCTGGAGTGTCAGGAAGAAGGTGGTATAACATCCCAGACCGAGCATATATCAAATATAACTGTTGGGCTCTAAAGATCGCCTATTCCTCAGTGGTAACCCTGAAAGTAGAAACGTCCTTTGAGATAGGAGCGTGAAAAGACTTAAGAAACCATTCTAAAAGAAAGTTTTGGGGTATAGGGGTCTTAATCAACCTCTTCCATCTACGCCACTCCTATATATGGTCCAAGATATGAGTGGCAGTATCCTTGTGTAAATTTGACAACAATTCTAGGCCAGCATCATAACGAATGGGAAACTGGAAGTGGTTAAGAAAGACCATCACCAACTGACTAAAAGTACCATATGCACCCCTAGGTAGCCCAATATACCATTTCACTGCAACTTCGATGAGGGTGCATTGAAATAATCTCAATCGAATAGAATCGTCATTAAGGGAATTTGATGAGCACCAAAGGTGAAAGGTAGTGACGTGATCACTAGGATCATGTCCATTCTTACCCTCAAACTTTGGGATGTCCAAAGGAATTTTGGTGGGGACGGGGGGCCATGTAGGATCATGATTCACAATGTCATTCATTAACTTAGACAAATCTGGTAGATTAAGCGTGGCCAGAAAAGGGAGACGAGGTTGCGACATTTGGTCCCAACCTCCCAGGAAAGATTATGCTTGCAGAACTACAAGCCATCCAGGGTCTTGGTAAACACCATGTCCCTGTCTAGCATTATAAGTCCCTCCTCTAGGATAATTCATATAAGGTTGGTTGGGCATCATTCCAGCAGGAATTTTCTATTGAGGGTTATAGAAATTGCCCCCAGTCGGATTGGATCTAGGTTGGGGGTTGCCCAAAGCATGAAACTGACCTCCTCCAGGTTGGAATCTGGAGGATAGAGGTGGATTCATCATGCCAAATGTATTGTTCGGAATCTTCACTGAGGAGGTAGGGTTGTAGGACGAAACTTGAACCGAATCTTGTCCGCTAGGTTGACTATTCCACCCGGAAGTAGGAGGATTGGACCCGAGGTTAAAAGCAAGCATGCCTCCCATATTAGGATTCATTTGAGGGATTTGAGATCCACCAAATGAAAAAGGAGTGTAGGGAGGTGTACTTCCCCCAAACCCAATACTAGCATTAGGACCAACAGCTGGGATGGAGTTCGAAAAATGCAAAGTGAAGTTGGGCATACCATAAGAAAAGGGACTAGAAGCCATAGCGATGGACTAAACATTGTAGCCTAGTGAGTGGCCAAGAGACCCAAAAGGGTTCAAGGTGGTAGCTTGAGCATTTAATATAGGTCAGGCCATAGTAATGATAGGTACCTCCAGCACTTCAACCATGAAGGTTGCAGGAGTCAAAGGGGTGCCATTAACTATAGTGGGTATGGGATTCAAAGGGCTCCCATAATTCTGAAGACTAGGTTCAGTACTCATCCTTGTAGAATCACAAGTCTGAACGGTGGATGTGTGTGTACCACATATAATAAATCTATGCCTTTTAGAAGGAAAAGACTTGAAATCTGGTGGTAACTGTAACAAGCGACAGGACCGGTGAGGAGGCTAGTCCGACTCCACGATGACTTAAGACTCTAAAGATAAAAATATATCCTAAGGCAAGCTAGTAATCAAAGAGCACACCAAAATTCAAACGACCAATATGCATGCAAACAGGGTAAAGTGGTTGAGTGGCCTCCCTCCCTAAAGAAGGTATGTCTTGCCCAAGAGGGGCTTGAGACTCCTTGCTAAAGATTAGAGGTAACAAAATCAGTTATAAGGGCCCTTGTGGGCTTAACAACCAGTCGGTCAAATCCCCCCGGAGAGGTAATCCCCCATAAAGGTTGTGTGTTGTCCGACCCTTATCTGACCCAGGGTACCTACAGAATAACCCCTGCAAGTAACCTATGAGACACCTAAGTCAAGCAACTAATAAACCACTATATAATCGATGCACATGAAAGCAGTCATAAGTCAGGTCCCCCATATGGCAGGGTAGAAAAGCTCGAAATCTTGAAAGCACCGCCTCTCATGGAGGTAAGGGCATTAACAAGATCCCCAGATATGAATATATCCTCAGAAATATCTCTGATGCTAGGAAGGTATCGGGGGGATATCCCCTCAACCAAATTTGCTCGACCTCGTGATTAACTCCGATGTGAGTGAAGCCTCCTGATATTACCAATTATACAATGGATTTTTCCACTCCTTGAATCAGACACATATGTTGATTTAATTTCATTGGAAACGTTTACTCATAAAATCCTACTCCAAGGCACTAAATCCTAGGCTAGTTTGTGCACCCTAGAAAATAAAATCGTGACTAATTAATTTTAAATTATAGTGTTGATTTTAATGGCCGTGATTACTCAAAAAAGTATGGTAGTGAAACTCATGGTGTTATGACTCTGCAAGAAAAGAAAATATGAAAATAATGCAAAGTCCTAACTTTAACTTTTAATGAATGATATGCTTCTAAAAACGATGCAATTTTCAAATTCAACTCTACAATTCAGAAGTAAAAATGAAATCTTTCACTATGTGCACTAAGCTAATGATAAGGACTCAAAAGACAAAAAATGCCAAGCAATGAAAAATGGCTATTTTTTTTTTGTATTTTCAATATATCAAAACTGAAAATGCATGGACTGAAAAGTAACTTGATATATAGCCCTACTATGTATAAAAAAACATAAGACAACTCAAGTAGGATACCAAGCAAAAAAACACCCAGCACAGTGTACAAGGACAATAAAAAATGAAAACACAATGACAAAGAGTTCACCCAAAAATTCAACCAAAATAGGGTTTCTTGTCATCCCACAGACACTCAACAGGCACTACAGAGACCCAAGAAGACTCAACAACCATCAAATCCCACCCAGGAAACACCAGACCAGGCAAAAAGGCAAGGCAAACTGATGTACACGACTGTTCAGGAAAACATAGCATATATACATAGCTTGCAGTGAGACAACCCTATGTGACTATCAAGGGAAAATGCATGTATATGCTTTAAAACAAGGCCAGGCAAGGGAGAAAGGCTGAAAACTCAGACCCAGAGTGAAGAGGAGTTGTCAAGAAATGATACGACAAGAACCACAATAGAAATGAGAGAAATCTAAGGAGAAAAGTACTTCAAACCCTAAGAAAGAAGATTCATCCCCAGTATGGTCGCCAATTCTATTACAAGAAAAACATCTCTATGGCTAGGGTGAACCACAACAGACGAAAATGACTACAGAAATCAACTCTATCCCAACAACATGCTACATAAACTAATATGCAAGCGAGATAATAAAGAGGCCTACCTCATCCAGATGTTCGATGACATCCATCGTTGACCACTTTGACCCAAAGATATATACCTGCAACAAGTTCTCAACAAACAAGCAAAGCAAGCATATGGTGATGATATAAAAAGTTAACACATTAGATAGCATAATCCATCAATAAACATAACAAATATGCCCATGGATAATAAAGAATATACTTGCAAGATATAAATTGGACTGGAAGAGAGTATTTCTATTAATAAATGATCAACAGAAGTGAAAATATTACAGACTTTCGTGTCGGCACAGTTTGGAACCGAGAAACCAAGCTCCTTCCAGCTGGGCCTCCACCACTTCAATCCTCCACCAAAGGCAAGCTCATAGAAAGGAGATAATGAGATTCTCCATCAATAAGGGAAGAGCTTGGGGGTTGAACATTGTGTTTAGACTTAAAGGACAAAGGGATGAAGATTCAATATGAAGTAAATAATTTCTCCAGAGTAAATTTGCTCTCAAAGTTGAATTCTTTCTCCTTTTCCATAGCTCGGAATTGGCTGATTCAAATTTGAGAGCAAAGTTACTCTGTTATCCTTTTCTCTCATAAGTTGAATTCTTTCTCCTTTTCCCTCATTCAAATTTGATCAAATGTGAACAAATGTCATAGAAATGATGTGTCACAATAAACGTTCTTCTTGTAAAATCATTGTTATTAATCCATGTCTTCAACCAAGCCATTATCATAGCAGATAAATTCAATAAGGAAGAGCTAATAACAAACTCCCAAATTATGAAGTTCATCAATCAACATCAAAACTTTGTAGAAAGAAAAATGAAATGGCAATTGAATTTCATGAAATTCAAACCAAACAAAAGAAAAGAATATAAACTCAAACCAACATCGAAACAAAGCAAACCAATACCAATCCAATCAAGTCAAAGGAAAAAAAAATGAAGAATCCAAGTAAAATTTCGAGGGACCCTAGATTTTGATTAAAAATAAAGAAGGGGGTTGTTGGGGCCCAACAAGTGGGTGATCATGTATTCTTGAAAGTGAAGGCCAACAAAAGTTCCTTGAAGTTCAGAAACTATTCCAAGTTGGCAGCGAGATATTGTGGGTCGTTTGAAATCCTAGAGAGGATTGGACCAGTAGCTTATATGATTGCATTTACTACATCTATGTCTATTCATAATGTATTCCATGTATCATTGCTCAAGAAGTATATACTTGATGCTAATCATATGATTGATTGGAATGTGATTCAGGTGGAGTAAGAAGGCACTTTTCAAGTGCATCCAGTGTGCATACTAGACCGGAAGATCAAGAAACTCTAGAATCAAGCCATGGAGCTTGTAAAGGTCCAATGGACCTGGTACGATCCTAAGGATGCAACTTGGGAGCATGAAGATGCTATGCAGAAAAAATACCCGCATATTTTTGAATATTTTGAAAAGCTTGTTGATATTATGTAAATAATATGCACTGAGGACAGTGCATAAATAAGGGGAGGGGATTGTAATACCCTAAGGCCGAGCCTCTGCTGAATTGTAGACATGTTTTGTAGGCTGGTGAGCCAAGTGATTATAATCTAGGAGGCTTATGTGGTGTTTAGGCCCGAGAGCTTAGATGATAAAGTCTAGTGAGCCTATTTTTGTATATGTAAACACTCATATCATTAATATAAAACATCGCTTCATGTAGACCGACCACAATAAAATAGAATGGGGGACTAAACTCCACTAGGAAGGGAAAGGGAGGGGCTAAGAGCCTAGAGAAGGGAATATTATAATATTATTCCTAAATATTATGGCAAGGATAATTATTTTATCCTAAGTTCTTATGGGAAGGTGAATGAATCCCTAGTGGAGAGAAAATGAGCTCCTGGAGATCCATGTGTCATCCAGGGAGCATGCAAATATATGTGGGGAATTAGTCTGTTTTGGGGATATTTTCCTCACACACTCAGTCAGTCTCTCCATTGTTGAACCTCCTCCATCATCGACCTTTTTAACTTGCACGTACCTGTACTTGCTTGAGCCCGTACCTTGCCTTAACGGTTGGTTGTTGCTCCCATCATATGTGCCATACCCGAGTTCTCTTGTTGCCATTTCCCTTACCTATTTGACTTAGGATCTAGACAAAAGAAGCAGGTTGTCAAGCCTATGGCTTTGAAGAGGTGGGTTTTCAGGCCCGTTGATTGAAGAAGTAGGTTGTCAGGCCTGTGATAAACTCTCTCCAGGTGAGAGAGATTGTTGGGGAAGATAATTCTTATGGAGGGAGCCCAGCATCAACTACATATCTCTCATAATTCTTGGTTGGCCCATTGTTGAATCCATGGAAGGGAAGTGGAGTAGCCTATGGACTGTTGAATAGTGAAGGTATATACTTTGTGGGGTGGGATAATCATGTGGGGAATGAGAGGATGTGAGTTGTGTGTGTAAGTTGGCTCTTGGGAGGGAATCCTTCCTAATGTATTGTGCAACTTCTCATAGTCTCATCCTAGCTTAGGAATTCCTTTTCCCGGGTGGAGTTTAGTCCCAGCTCAGGGGTGATGCACTACTGAGAGTGATGAGGCACGGTCTAAGGATGGGAGGTTCGGGGAAGGTATGCACACAGTTGGTGGAAATAAATTAAAATATAAGTATCAATTGTGTTAATGTCACATGTTGTGTTTAAGTACATGTTTGTTATTTATAAGAATTGCATGTTTTTGTTGCATGTATGTTTTATTGTTAATTCTGCATGAATCTTTGTTGTAGCAGAATGTTTATGTCTGTTTAAATTTTCATTATATATATATACTGTAGGAATGAAGAATCTTATATATATATATATATATATATATATATATATATATATATATATATATATATACTGTAGGAATGAAGAATCTTTTCAAGTGACGTTCCCCAATAGGTGGTTGGGGGTGTGTTACAATGTGGTATATGATTTTGAACAAAGCAGAATTATGGTAGCATGCCCCAGCCCTGGGATGGTAGGGAACCTGCAAATTGGTATCAGAGCTTAGAAAGAGTGGTTCTACGAGGTAGCATGGACCAACCTGGGTGGTTGGGGATGTTACAAATTGGTATCAGAGCTTAGAAAGAGTTATTCTACAAGGTAGCATGGCCCAACCTGGGTGGTTGGGGATGTTATAGATACCAATGGGAAATATGAAACTTTCTAATTACACCAACAAGATGAATGAATCTTTCTACTGTTAATTCTGCATGAATATTTGTTGTAGCAGAATGTTTATGTCTGTTTAAATTTGCATTATATATATATATATATGTGTGTGTGTGTGGGTGTGTGTGTGTGTGTGTGTGTGTGTGTGTGTATGTATATACTATAGGAATGAAGAATCTTTTCAAGTGACGTGCCCCAACAGGTGGTTGGGGGTGTGTTACAATGTGGTATATGAGTTTGAAATAAGAAGAATTGTGGTAGCATGCCCCAACCCCGGGATGGCGGGGAACCTACAAATTGGTATCAGAGCTTAGAAAGAGTGATTCTACGAGGTAGCATGGCCCGACCTGGGTGGCCTAGGATGTTACAAATTGGTATCAAAGCTTAGAAAGAGTGGTTCTACGAGGTAGCATGGCCCAGCCTAGGTGGTCGAGGATGTTACCGATACCAATGGTAAAAACTTACACCAACAAGATGAATGATATCAACACTTTTGCATTTTTCATGTCTGAAACTAGAGTTCCAATGGTGTCATCACCGTTCCTAATGGGAAAAAATTATTTTGGATGGCCCAAAACCAAAAAGTACTCACAACATGGTACTCAAATTCAAAACATTAGTCTTTTACAATGAAACACAAGCTCGATCCACTAAACCCAAGTTCATAACACCAACCTTTAACAATCTCACTAATGTTACAAGATTTTACACAATCATAAGCAGATTTAACATGGGAATGCAAGTTATAGTCAACACAAATTCTAAAAAGGTTTCTATATATAGAAAAACATCATGTCCCCTAAGGACCCAACTTCCAAATTAAATGAGCTTGATGTACACTTAATCCAAGATTTAGAGGATGAACATATGGTCTTGAACCCCATTTTTAACCAAAGTGTCGGGGCTAAGCTCTGTCACATGCTTGGCCCATAGGTTTATTTTCTCATTCAAATCCATCTTAATATGGAAAAACGAGACTCTAACAAAGGACATAAGCATTATATTTCGACTGCACCTTAGGTCTGGTCTATTGTTTCCACGATATACACAATTCACCCAATTGAATTGTAAACATAAAAACACTAAGATGCCTAATTACATTAGCACAACGGAAAGGAAAATATAGAAATTAGATCATACATAGGTACACATGAATGTCATGCCCAAAATCATTGTTCTTAAACCAAGAACCAATGGGATCCTGTACTATGGACAATGGCCCAATTTTACAACATAAAATTTCCAAGAACACTTATGGAGCCTTCCTTGGTTTCCATGCTGAAACATAGCTCTGGAAGAATGTTGTCACACACTTGTGACAACCTTCTTTCTTTGTTGTTGCAAGCCTCTATAAGTGCTGATACGCACTTGTAACTAGCCCCTTGTCTGTCCAGAACACTATTTTTGTTGTGGCCTTTAAGTTGCTACCAAAACCTTCCCTTAGGGTATTTTTGTCAGAGCTCCCCTGGCTGTCCTCAAATCCCCTATTGTTACCCCTGTAACATCCTTCAAGTCTTATGTTGTAGTAACCCTTAAATACTCTACAATAACCCTCAGACTATCCCCAATCTACCAGTTGTCTTGTTGCTTGCTATCACACTTGTGGAAACCTTGTTCTTATGCCTGTTGTCCACAAAATCTACCTTGTATCTTGTTTCCAGCTATTATCCCCCCAAATTTGTTTCCATATACTTCTTTGGAAGCCTTGTATGCTTAGCTTCCTACTGCCACACCTGTGGTATCCCTTCCCATTTGTTGCTTCTCTCTCCTAGGCATGTGGATGTCCTTAACTAAGTAGGCCAAGTGTGTTACATGCATGATGTCTTTTCCTATGATAGGTTGAGTCACTTGACGACATGTCAGGCCTCTTCCTACATTAGTGGCACCCCTTCCTCACTAGGCTGAGTCACCTAGACCTTTCACTTTCCCTCTAGGATCCTCCGTCCAGGCTGATTGAGTCCTCTTGCAAACTGTGGTGCCTCTCCTAGGTATTTCGAGCTCATTACCTTAGTTGTAGCAAGGTTATATTGGTAGGTTGAGCCTCTCCTAGGCCTCTTCCTACCCTCCCTTGGATCCTAATAGCTCTACATCCTTCCTCCTCACTTGTAGCTTCCCAAAAAAAGACAAAACACAATAGAAATTGAGGCTAAGAAAACTCCTCCATGGCTAGACTATGGTCACCAAGGGCTAGATTGAAATCACCAAGCTCTCACACACTTGTCTCCACATAATGAAATGTCACAATGATATCTCTCTTATTTATACAAATCTTGGGGGTGATTATAGAATCCCCTCCACAAGTCAACATCAAATTAGACTTTCTTGTAGGTGTGGAGCCCCAAGAAAAACCCACAAATCCTACGACCAAACCCATGAAGCCCCAGCTTCACTCAAAGGTGGTTTTCACCAAACGAAGAGTCCATCGTGGTGCCAATGATGATTCCCATGTTCTTGACACCCAAGCCACGTGAGAATACATACCGGAGATACAAAAATCAGCATTCCCTCTTAGTGAGGGAGATATTCTCACCACACTCTACAATCACTTGGAAGTATCTTTGTCTCCCATCCTCAGAGTAGCTTTGTCTCCCACACTAGATCTGCTACAACAACTACTCTCAAATCTACCTGATTTGTTTCTCCCCCTATCACTGAGGCAATTCCTGTTATCTGACATGATCCCTCTTTTGATATTATGGTAGCTGTAGGAGGTATTAACCTCCACATGTAACCTTGATGAGACTAGAATATTCTGGGAAGCAAGAGAAACCATAAATATTTGGATAATAACCCTAGAAGACAAGTCGACTTAATAGAAAAAGTTAATATTGAGTTATTATCCCCCAGAAAGAGAAGTTTGCCCAGTCAGTTAAGATGGAGCAGTACAAATAAAGGGAGATAGATCTCATTTTTCACTCACTCACTCATGATTGCATAAGGACAAGAAGTGTGCATGTGTGAAGGGGATCTGCAACTGTTGCAGTAGTGATCTTGTCTTGGGTTATTGGTTTGGAATTTCTACGTTTTCTTTGGTTATCCTTGCTTGGTGCGTTATCCTTGGTTAGCTATTGGTATGGTACTGAAATTATTCTATCTACCAAGGTTAAGGTGGTCAGGGGTGGTCTTTGTCCCTATTGTTGGGTGAAAATATTGCTATATTGTCTATGGTAAAACAATCACACCAATTTTTCTAACAGTTTATGGGCCTACACCTCCTTTAGTCAGTCTAACCACTGGAAGGAAGCTAAGCCATAAGATTATCAAGCTCGTTGAAGAACTGCTGCTAGGATTTCTAGCAAGTGCAGTTACTAAAGCACTATTGCTAGGATTACTAGTAGGTGTAGCTACAAACCCTAAAACCTCTTGTCCAACACCTTGTTGGAATATTGGTTGTTGTCATTGATGTCAACCCTAGTCATTGGTTTTGGACCGCAATATTGATGAAGGTATTTGAACATGAAGGACAATGTACATGCAAAAACAAAACCCATGGATGGATAGCATACATCATGTTGGTTTCGGTGGTATGTGGCATGTCACTTGGATCCTCATGGTTGAGGAGAAATTAATTTTTGAAGATGACAAAGTGAATTGAAGAAGGAAGTACATGTAGGCCCTGAAGATAATTAAAGAAAAAGAATTACAAAATAAGAAAGTGTTAGGTCATCCCTAATGTTAAAAGGAAGTGACATAAATGGTATAAATAAATATCATTATACATTCATTTTAGAAACAAATCAAATTTCATAGGAAATCAAAAGTAAAGAAGGTGGGATTTCAAGGGAGGATGAAGTCTTTTGGTGATGTGTTCTAAGGTATGTTATTTTCAGGTCATCTTACCATGTTTGCTATAACTTTTTTTCTAGAATGGTTCATATGGTGAAATTGATATGGTATTGAGAAGACATATCAAGGTACATGTGGTAAAATATTTAGCTCTTTATTCGCTATAATTATGGAGATACACTTTGTGGAAGATAGGGTTTTTGACCGGTCCTGAAGCTAGTCAATAAACAGGTGTTCCGGGTAAACCAATCATCACTTCTTCATAGAGAATCCAAATGCAGTGGGACCAATTTCATTAGAAATATTACGGATGGTAGTCTCTTGTGTGTGAGTTTTATAATCTCATGTTAAATATTGAGCGCGGGGCATTCTATACAAGTTCTCTCTCCTGAATAAACCAAAATTGAATAAAGTCTACCATTCTTTCTATAAATTCTTTTTGGGGAGGATTAAAGCAGTGAAAATTGGAGGAGTTTCAGATAACATATTGATTAATATTATATATAGGATCAAAGTATTCCAAGAATTGAATAATTACATCAGTTGAAGAAGTCTCAGGAAGCATTATCAGGCTCTATGTGATGGTTGGTTGATGGTGATGATTTAATGTAAAGTTTTATTATCTCTCATATATTCTTGGATGGAAGGAAGGGGAAAGGATGGATAGGTCAACCTTCTCTTGATATTTGAGGATTGTATCTTCCTCTTAGATGTTTATCCCTCCCTTTATATTTGGAAGTTGTAGCTACCTTTGGAAGTCATTACTTCCCTTGACCAATGACTATTGATTATTTCTCATATATTGTGCATGGTGTATTGTGGTGTATTGATGTAAATCTTATACTATTGGTCATTTATCATTGGATATAATTGAATGGTTTAAGTATAAGTTGATTTTTTTTTAAATTGTACTTGATACTGATTCACCCCCCTCTCAGTATCACAATTGGTATCAGAGCAGGTTGCCTTAAGAATAATTTAACCACTAGAAGGAAAATCCTTAGCAGAGATGGATGACCATGAGCACATTTCAAATGGTATTCAAAAAATTGATGGAAGAAATTATGCATACTAGAGTGATAGAGTGAAAACTTACCTAACGGATTTGGGAGTAGACATTTGGTACTCATTTATAAATGGCTATGTAATCCCAAATAATGCTCCAACCGATCCAAATGAGAAGAAGCTTATGAGTTGTAATTCAAAAGATAGCATTGGCACCAACCATTGCTAGCAAAGTGATTGCCTGCAACACTGCTAAAGAGGTATGAGAAAAACTCAAGTGTATCTATGAAGGTGATCCAAAATTTAAGCAGGTCAAGCTTCAACGACATAGAGCAGAATTTGAAAATTTGAATATGAATGAAAAGGTAGATATTGCAACCTTTCTTCTTAGAGTTGATGAAGTTGTTAATGCTATCAGAGGATTAGGTGAAGAGCTCGATGAATCGTTGGTTGTACAAAAAGTGTTGAGATCACTTCTCTTGAAGTATGATGCTAAGGTCTCATCCATTGAAGAAACTAGGGACTTGACCAAAATGACGATGGATGAATTACATGGGTCTCTTATAGCATATGAAATGAGAACAGGTATAGAAAGTGACCTGCCAAACAATGAAGCAGCCTTTAAATCCATAAAGAAGACAAAAGACAAGGATAACGACCTTGATGAAGAAATAACAAATTTCGTAAGAAGGTTCCAGAAGGGAAGTGGAAGATACAAAGGTAAGTCTCCTCTCAAATGCTTTAATTGTGGTAGAATAGGACAAATTGTTGAAAACTGATACTATAAAAAGAGAAGTCTCAACAATAAAAATATATTCTATTCCAAGGATGATGACATCTTCTTAGATGAGAGTCATGAAGAAGATAATGATGGAGGAGAAGTCCTCTTCATAACCCAAGAAACCCAAGATGATGATCACAAGAATTCTAAAGAAGAAGAAATCATTTGTGAAGAAGATTCAGATGAAGAAACCAACCTTTATTCCTTTTGGGGATACAAAGACAATGCAGAGAGTGAACAAGAAGATGAGAATCTTGAAAAGTTGAACCGTGTTGAAACTGAAAATAGAAATCTTAGAAACACAAACATAATACTAAAAGGTGAATTGAGTAGTTGTGAAGAAGAGAATTACAAGCTTGAAAGGACCATTAATAGCTTGAAGAAACAATTAGAATATTATGAGAAATTGAAAGAAGAATTGGATCACACAAAAGGGGAGCTACTATTGACAATAGAAAAGTTGAAGAAGTTCGAAAAAAGCACTGAAAAATTAGATGAGATCCTTAGCAATCAAAGATCTCCAAACGACAAGACAGGACTAGGATACAATGACAGTTTGAAGACAACAAAACAAGAGAAGGAAGTTGAAAATGATGAA